>AP026144.1:600000-895166 GCA_030295235.1 Fistulifera solaris | reverse complement strand
CCTAACCTCTAACCCTAACCTAACCCTAACCCTAACCCTAACCCTAACCCTAACCCTAACCCTAACCCTAACCCTAACCCTAACCTCTAACCCTAACCCCAACCCTAACCCTAACCCCTAACCCTAACCCTAACCCTAACCCTAACCCTAACCCCAACCCCAACCCTAACCCTAACCCTAACCCTAACCCTAACCCTAACCCTAACCCTAACCCTAACCCTAACCCTAACCCTAACCCTAACCCTAACCCTAACCCCAACCCTAACCCCAACCCTAACCCTAACCCTAACCCTAACCCTAACCCTAACCCTAACCCTAACCCCAACCCTAACCCTAACCCTAACCCTAACCCTAACCCTAACCCTAACCCTAACCCTAACCCTAACCCTAACCCTAACCCTAACCCTAACCCTTACCCCAACCCTAACCCTTACCCTAACCCTAACCCTAACCCTAACCCTAACCCTAACGAGTTTGCCAAGAAAAAAATGGAGTTGCAAACTCGGAAAAAATCGAGTTGAAAAAACAGAGTTCGTCCGTAGCACCGTTTTCCGCCTTTCTCCCCAAATTATTGAACGTCGGCATATCAAAATCTGCCATTTCTATAATTACTTTCTTTATTCCACTGTCTTTCCCATCAGAAAATCTCATGAGTAACTATAATACCCCCTTGTTGCAACGCGGTTGCTGAAGGGAACCTGCCTGTTGATCCGCTAGCACGAGAGCCGCATGATTCCGGCTCAGTTGGTGACGAGCGCATCACAAGAATGAGAGCCGAGAGCTCTGATATGGACGAGGCAGTCGCCGCTTGGCAGACCATGGGAGTATTGATTCCGACGATTCTTCTGATGAAGGCGCATCTACCCAGCTGTCCGTTCAAGAGCACGCACCATGAAATCTCAGCAGTGGTAGTGCGCCGTAGATTCCGCTTCCAGTCGCCCCATTTGCTTCCACCCCAGTTCCTCAACATTCATTGGAATTCCTGTGGGTTTTTTCGATTGGTATTTGTGTTGAAGGGCAGCCATTATTGTCCCTCGATACAGATCCTCTTAAAACTCTTTGTCTTCGAACTTGGTAAACGCAACATTACACCTAACACAGCAATGTTGGGCGCGAATGAAGTCGCAGGCCGCCGCCAAGATCCCTCGGAAAGCCTGAAAAGCCCAATCACTGGTCAAAAACGAAGGCTTACTAAGTGGTTAGAGGAAACCCAGTCACCAAGACTGAGGACGTTTGCTTTTTTGGTACCTAATGTACTTGTGATACTGGACCCAACCTTTCCCCTCTTCCCGGGTTGATAGAAAATTCAATGTGAGGCTTCAATTGATTGTAAGCTTAACAAATGACACAAATGTCATTCTATAAGCGCCGCTAAAATAGTAATCACCGAGCTGATGATAAACATCCTCAACTGAGCGTCGAAGTCCTGCTTATGGTTTGTTTCCCAAACCGACTTCCTCTCCTTTGCTTCTGTAATGTGGCCACATGCATCAAAAGTAGCATGCCTACACAGGCATAATGATTTGTTGGTGACGCATACCATCCTTTCTGATATTGATACCTGGTAACTGAGAAATGTCGGCTTCACAAGTTGTTGGCAAATTGTGAAGCTTCTATTGTGTTTCCGTACGACTCTGCTAAAATGAATCACTAATCAATTTTTTTACCTCATTTTTTTTTCTATTTTGGAAATGATGAATGGACATGGGTGGGGACTCCGGTGGTTCTTACTGAGTTTTTCTTTGTACCTCACTGATATAAAAAGGCCCAAAGGTCAACGTTTCACCGTTTTCACTAATCGAAATCCACACCCACAATCACAGTCTAAAGTCATGAGTACACTAGCTGGAACAGTGGGGAAACCGCAGACCGCAGACCAAGACTTTGCGGCAAACAAAAACGCCAAGACTTTTCATCTCTTTTTTTGTTTTACATTGTTTTCCTCGACGAAAGAGAGAAGAACTACACAAAAGAAACATTCTCTCATCATGCAGATCGAAAGATCTTTGTATTTTCTGTTCTTAGCTGTTGTTGTTTCCTTTACAGCTGCGGAAGAATGCGCGGAAAGCACTTGCATCGCCGAGAATGATAGGATGCACGCACAACCTAGACGGTTGCTGCGATGGTCTTGGTTGCTTCGGATACAACTTTTTCAAGCGTTGCCGCACTCCTCCGGCGTGTCTCGCTGAATGGTACGATTGCAGCAATTCAATGCCCTGCTGTGGAGATCTCGTCTGTGCCGTTACAGAAGGTGGTGTGAGCGAATGCCAAGTTCGCACCCTCCAAACCAATCTGACGGGGGCCGATCTCATTTCAACGAGTGCTCCAGTTGCGGTTCCTGTTCCGGTTCCTGTACCAGCTCCTGTGCCGACTCCTGTGGCCGCTCCCGTTGCGGCTCCTGTCGCTCCGGTCAAAATTCCTACGGCGGCTCCGACCTTGCCACCCACCGGACCAAACTTGAAGACGACGGCTATTCCTGGAGCAGCAGTCAAAACGAAGACCGCGTGTGCGGTCGGTGATCCGCATATATACAGGTGATTTTTTGCTTCGTTTTTCCGTTCGGATATCTCTATTTCTCATTATCTCACACCACCTCCTTTCCAGTTTCGATGGTCTTGGTGAGAAAAAATCGCGGGGTTTGGGTTTGGTTGCTGAATGTGCTGTTTTGCTTTGGGTTTGCCTTGCAGTTTTTTCGTGATATCTCTCATTATCTTATTCCACCAACTTTCCTCACACCAAACTTTTTACTTTCAACCCACCGTTAGCTTATGATTGCCAGTAAGTGGATCTCTTTGTGGGCGAAAATTTGGCGAAATTTGACTTGAATCTGACCTCACTCCGACTTGTTATCCATCAGAGCCGAAGGAGAGTTCACTTTGATGAAATCGACCATCACGCAGCGTGAAGTCCAAGGTCGTTTTGCATTCTTTGCCGATATTTTCAGTCCAGGATGGTAGGTCGAAAGGGCGGTGGAGTTTTGGAGTCAACTGCTTGTCATTGAAACTATAGTCGTCTAACATTCCTTGCTAATTCTTATCTCTACAGGGCATGGGCGGTCGTTAAGGGTTTTGTCACTCAAGATGAAGGTGATACGCCCAAGGTTGAGCTTTCCTTTCCCATCTTTCCCGATTCTTTCGCGCCCAACACCATTGGACAAGAGAGCTGCAAAGTTTTGTTCTATGTCGATGGCGTTCAGCGCGATTTGAACGATGGTTCCGGTTCTCCCAAGGTCAAGGTCACTTGGACACGTAAAACTGTCGAAATTCTTTACACGGCGTCGCAATTCAAAGTCACCGCCAACGTCGCTTACGCCAATGGTTGCTATTTTGAAGTTTGCACGCATGTTCCGGATGTCGACAAGACTACTGGTATGTTCGGTTCGGCAGATGGCGACACCTCAAACGATTGGAAGACACGAGATGGTGAATTGTTGCCGGTTCCGACGTCGTTAACGGACCGATTGCGTTGGGCTGGCTACGAGTACTGTACCACCCATTGGTGTATTCGCGAACAAGCCGACTCCCTCTTTGCGCACAAGGAACTCGGTTTGGACTGGTTTGAAGATATCATGCATTGCAACTTGCCGCACGGTAGCACTGTGGACCAATATCTCCTCGATGTCGATCCGAAGATTAAAGAACTTTGCAAGAACGAACTCTTGTGCATCATTGATGCTCGTTTAATGGGAGTGGAAGCTGCAGCGAGTACGATCGAGAGTCGCAAAGCCGTGGCGACGACATGCAATGGAAAGGGCGGTGAATGCGACGTTTCGAGTTGCTGCAGTGGTCTCAAATGTGCTCAAGTCAACGGTTTCGCCAAGGAATGTGTAATCAATGAACAACAATGTGTCGGTGAATGGGCCAACTGTGGTACTCTTACTCCCTGCTGTGGAAAATTAAAATGCGTCCAACAACCTTGGGGGCCCAAAACTTGCATGGATCTTCCTACTTGCATGCCCCGAATGGCGTTCGTGCAAAGATGTCGGCTGCTGCAATGGCTTGAAGTGTGTCGAGCTTCCCGATGGATCGCCGCAATGCCGTGAATCTTCCCACGTGCATGCCCGAATGGCAAGACTGCAGTCTCGGAGTAGATTGTTGCAATGGCCTCAAATGCGCCACCGATGTTCACTCGCAGCGCAAGACGCGGCCGTAACGTCCCTACGTGCCAAGCCCATGAATGGCAAGTTTGCAGTGCCGACTTCAAATGCTGTGATGGTTTGACGCGGCGTCACCGAAAGTGCACGGACGCAGTTCGTGGTCGCAAACTTCCCAAGTGTGTCAACGAATGGCAAAGCTGTGCGTATGTTGGGTGTTGCCAAGATGGTCCCAAGCCGTTGAAATGCGCTTTCGTTCACCGACAGTCAGGGGATACACCACTTCTCAGTGCCAGGCCGCTTGCGCAAGCAACTGGGGTCAATGCAGTGCCGATCAACCGTGCTGCGACAGCACTCACACGTGCCAAGGAGGCATTTGCAAGCCCAAGCCGACGTGTGGTGGCAACTGGCAGCAGTGCACTTCGGAACTCGGTTGCTGTGATACTTCGTACACGTGCCAAAGTGGAACTTGCAAACCGAAACCCACGTGCGGAAATGATTGGCAGCCCTGTACTTCGACACTTGGTTGCTGCAACAGTGGTTACGCGTGCACGAATGGAACCTGTCAGCCGAACTGTGCCTTTGATTGGAACTCGTGCAGTAGCACAAAGGGTTGCTGCTCAAAGAATTACAGTTGCCAAGGTGGTCAGTGCAAGCCTACAGTGACTTCTTGCGCCAACGACTGGCAGCCTTGCTCGGCGGGTGCCGGTTGCTGCAACAGCAGTCGCTTTGCTTGCAAGAACGGACAGTGCCAACCATCGTGTGCTCCTCAGTGGAATGCTTGCAGTAGTACGATGCCCTGCTGTGACACGACAAAGGATGTGTGCACCAACGGTCAGTGCCGTCCTAAGTAAAAGAAGATTGATTCATGTTATCTTCTCTGTCGTTGTGTGACAGAGTATTTTATAGGAAAGATATTAATAAGAAAAGATAAGAAAAGAATCATAAGATGCATGTTTTCAAGAAACGACTTATTTGATGAAAAAAAAGTCTTGATGTGAGATGATGATGAAAGATGAGTGATGAGAGAGCTGCCAGCTGCGAGAGCAAGACTGAAGCACTAAATTAGCAGTAACGGATGGACATAGAAAAGGCTTCAAACCTACACTAAAGTCAATAGCCAAAACTAGACCGTCAATCGCCGATCGCCGATCGACATCGAAGCAAACACGCGACGAGATGGAACGACGAGGAAGAAAACATTATGATCATATTCATTATTTATTTGTTAACGTCATTGTTGTCATTGTTGCAATCATTATCCTTTCATTCTCTTGAATTTTTACGTGTAGAAGTGTTGGAGTCACTCGTGTAGGCTTAAAGCAAAAAAGTATTCGCGAATAACTCGTATTGTAAAGCGCATCCCGAGTCTGCTGGACAATGTCATCAAGTCATTCGTCTTCCGCTTCACGGCGACGCCGTTCGGGCTCCTCGTCTCAAGCCAGCGTACACAATTACTTTCCTTCTGCATCCCTACGCAATGGATATCCTTCTATTGATCGACAAAATACACAACGTGTCGATAATCGCAGTAACAATCGAAGCAGTACTCAACAAAATACACCAAGGGTGACGACCGTGCAAGAAGAAAAAGAAGACATTCCTTTGCACGACCGCATTGCCAGTTCCGCGGTAGCCGCATCTTTAGAATTCCTGCGCATTGCTGGTGGTGTCACTCTTTCGACGACGGGGACGCTCATGCAACCGCCTTTGCACGTGACACAAAAATATGTCTTGCCGCAATTGTGGCATGCGTTTCTGGATTTATTGCAAAACGAAACACCGGAACGACTGCAAGATTGGTTTCGGATTGTGTCGAGTAGTGTGTATCATTTTATTTCGGTATTGCGCGAAACTGTTTCCGGTCAAGCCTTGCGTGAACGACTCTTGATTGTATGGGTAGATTTGGTGCAAGTCTTGGCGACTGATGCGAGTCGACAAGCTTTGATGGAGTTTACAGCTTGTTGGGTCAAGTTCGCCGCGTGGTGTGATTCGACGGAGTGCCACGATTATCTGGATCAGTTGTGTGTGTACTGGATTCGAGTGTTGCAAATACTCAGTTCGGGGAAAACACAACAATTGATTTTGGATTGCAAGACGGTAGTACAGTCGTTAGCCCAAGTGTTGAATGATCCACAAACAACGACGGCCTGGGCGGAGGTGACGGCGTATTTGTGTTATGCGCTTGAAATGGAACAAGCCAAAGTTAAATTGAACAATAATCCACAACAACGACATGATCGAGATGTCTATCAACAGAATCTGCACCATGCGCGACTCTCGTTGCTCCATCGAACCAAGCCCGATGGTACACCGATAACAGTTGAAGAAGCTATATTGAGTAGTATGGGCAAGTTACCAGATGATTTGCCCACACAAATTGTTTGCAATGATGATCATTTCGATCACGAGAACGATGATCCATCGGAGGAAGGCACTCATCATTTACGACATGCGTGCATTGACTGGGATCAGGAGTCATCCATACGGCAACAACTTGATGAGTCTATGGATGGAATGCCAGAAAAAGTGCGTAAAGAGGTCGACGTCGACTTTCTCAAAACGGTATACTTCGACATGTCGAAGCGGCTGATGAACGCGGAATGCATCAGCCTAGAAATGGTAATACAGAAGACAGCGAAATTGACATGACAACAACAATAAACGACGACGATGAATCCGCCGTGAAATGTGATGTAGAAGATGTACCGCTAGAATCCAAAAATGTATCTGCAGCACGCCGTACACGGGCCTCTTTGGACTCAAGGAATGGCACTCCACTCGCTATTGATCCGTGGCACCCAGCATCCACCAAATTAAAGGAAGGCGAAACGGCCGTTCAACATTTTTATCGCGTACTTGATTCAATTCTTGAAGAAAAGCGCTCAAAGACAACTTTTGCCGCTCAACCAAAAGGTCGTGTACGTCAGTCAGCTTTTTCCGCGGAAACTTTGAAGCAGCGCTTGTTGGCACAATCTTTACCGAAAGTACAAAGCTCTCCTACTCCTTTGAGATTTGGTGCACGTCAACGGAAATGGATTTTTCTGTGTCTCGGAGCCATGATTTGCTTATGGTTCGTTTTGGGGTGCTACGGATTTTACGTCCTTCTGATACAGCCAACTCGATTCTCAAGCATGCAACCTTCAGCGCGTACATTGTCCAACAATGAAATCGTGATTCGCATTGTTCAAGAAGAAGGCTCGTTCTCGGGCGATGGGCCACTCTCGAATGTGGACCAACAACGACTTGCTCAGTGTGTTGGAGATACGCTTCAAAAGAAATAAAATTGATAGTAAACTTTGCCAGAGCCCTTGAGCTTAAGACTAGGCCGCATCTTTGCTTTCTGGTGGCTCAGCAGTGGCTGCCAACATCAGTGCTATCAAGAACGCTGAACCGCCTATGAATCCTTGGAAGCCCACAGTCTCTCCCAAAAGTACAAAACTCATCAAAGAAGCCCATAAGGGCTGTGATGCGTAAATCGTTTGTGATCGAGTTGGTCCAATGATTTGTTGACCCGTAACTTGCAAGAAGGGTACTAACGCGTTGACGATAAATCCACTCCATACTACCAGCGCCAAGGTCGTCGGTGTGCACCAACGAGAAGCCTCTTGCCATAGTTCACCAATCGGCTCCTGACTGACACAAAGAAACGTGATTGCCAAGACGGCTTGAAATAATATCTTTCGTATCATCAGCGGCCGTGGAGCAACGCGCTGTCCCCATTGAAACAGTCGTAAATCATATGTTGCATAGAAACCAGCCGCCACGATGCATAACAAGTCGCCCAATTGTTGAGTGGAATAGGCGATTTTTGTGGCTTCGCCGACCTTTGCGGTACTATCTTGTGTAAACAAAAGACTCCCATGAGTGCCAAGAAAACACTTCCTTGTATACGACGCGGAATGGGGACACCACAGAGTGCTTGAACGGTAGGAACGATGAGTGTCGTCAATTGAATGAGAAAAGCACCGTGGTCGGCAGTTGTCATACTCAAGCCATACAAATTAGCTGTAGTCCCCAACGATTTCCATACTCCGAGTTCGAGACCGCCCTTCCACGCATCCACGGTTTTCTGTTTCGACAATTCACCGCGATCATTCATACCATTCGACGAAGATGATAAAAGATCGTTTCCAAAAGAGGACCTCCGACCCAAACAAAGAAAAGCGCTAAAATACTTGTCATGGCATTCAAAACCAAAACGCTCATTTTCTGCTCACCACTCAGTACCCATTTCGAAATGGGAGACAGACTTGCAAAAGCCAATGTGCAAAGCCAATGGTGATCAAACCAGACTGATATGTCGACTTTGATCGTATCGATATGGAAGAAAACACCGAGTCGATCTCATCCTTGCTACTGATATCGAGCGAACTCATCATTCCGACAGTTGTATTCAAGGGAGTTCTCAAAGATACGGTTTCCGAGAGAGGCGTTTGATGAATTTTGGTGTGCTGACGACCACGAGGATGATACATCAACTTGGACGGAGTCGTCCATGATTCGCCCAACATCACACAACAAGCCATTATTCCGAGCCGCAGTTGAAACATAAGCTTAAAACAGAATTTTATTTGTCTTGAATAGCTAACTACGTTGTTCGTTTCTCTAATATTAAAATCAAAAAGGAGAGAATAATGAGCGTCTGGCTTTTGCGGTCAAAGACGAAGAGTGCCATTGAAAAAGTATCTTTTGTGCATCGCGTGGCATGCCACGTCTTCCTCGTGATTGAAAGATCAATTTAGTCACATGAAAAGTTATTATGGATGCAAGCGTGAGCGATCTTTCTCCAAGACTGGATTCTCAGTCATGAATCAGAAGAATAGTGGATCCGTTTCTTGTTGCTTTCGTATGCACGCCATGGTACCTTGTAGAACGCTCTCCTAAACTTGTCCTTGAACTATTTCACTGCCAAAGCATATTTTACTACATTTGTGACACGCAATTCTATGACTTTGTCGAAACTCGTCTCGGATCCTTTCTTTGATTTTTACTACCGTACCAGTAGAGTCCAGAATAGGAATCCATGTTTGCCAAGACTGCCCTTTCAGTCATGAGTGTGTGATTTGCAGTGCAACGACAATCCAAATTTTAACGCTCTGTGCTTCAGACAACCCTTTCCAATAATGACTAGTATGTTATCAAACGACTTGGTTTAGTAATGAAGGTGGCGAGGAAAGGAAAATGGATGATGAAAGACGAATGTGAATCTTACAGAACAACTTTACTCTTGACTTAAATGCAGTCTTGACGATTTTTTGTCCACACTTTGATCTCTAGAATTGCAAACTTCGCCACAATTTTGTACTCCGTACACAGTATTTCGCTGCTCGAAAAAAGATGCATGTAAGATTGGTTCTACTTGTCTGATAAAGGAAAGTTCATGTTTACGAATATATAATGCAAAAGAAGTGGTGCGTTGTTACCAGGATACAAAGAAGATAGCGAAACGAAGGAGTCTCGTATTTTATTTGCTCGGACACACTTTGTTTCCGGAGGTCGGGCAGGTTCGTCCGTTGCAGTAGGGCATACTTCCGTTGCATTTAGCACCGGCTGCCGCACAAGTGGGAGCTAATCCAACGCAATGGTGATCGTAGTCGATCGTGGCGTATCCGCCCAAAGTATTCGATTTACCGGTCGACATGGTGTTGCCGAGTTTTCCGCTGCCGGCGACTCCGTAATTAGCGTGAACTTCAATGGACCCCGTTGCGCCGAGGGGCTCATAGAAGCATCCAGTCCAGCCCGTGCGGACATTGTTGGTCATCTTGAAGGTGATACCGGGAGCGACCGCTTCTATCGCACTGTTACCACGACCATAATCCTTGAACCATGCTTCCGTTCCGGAAATTTCCAAGCCAGGCTCGGCCATTACCAACCAGCAAATCAATCGCGCCGCACAGTCGTACTTGTACCACGCTTTGCCCGCCAACTGGTAGTTGGAACTTTTTGTGTCAGGGTTTCCGGCGTTGTACATGCTGAAGAGTGGAGTCCAGCCTTTATCTGTGAGACTGGCTGCTGTAACAGGGACCGGTGCGGCAACCGGTGACGGAATGGGCGCTGTGACAGGCGAAGTCACAGGAGTAGGTGCGGTTCCGAGGGCACCCGCCGCCGTGGGTGTTGGGGCGCTGGGAGCGGCCACCGGTGTCGCTTGAGGAGCGGTTGCCACGGGTGCGGTTTCACCTTCCACAAAGGCCGGTTTCAAGCACACAGGATAGTCCATTGTGACCAAAGTGGTTCCCGATTTGCCGGTGGAAGCCGTGTTGCCGAGTGAATTGGAACCTTTTAGTCCCCAATTGGCGTGGATTTCGACACCCAATCCGGTTGCACCTTTATCGAAAGGAACAGTCACGCAACCGGACCATCCTACAATCACTCCATTCTCTTCGCGGTAGGTCAATCCGGGTGCGACAAAGGGAATAGAAGCAGTAGAATAGGTATAGTCTTTGAACCACCCTTCTGTCGACGAAAGAGCCACACCGGGCTCTGCCATGACGTAAATGCACAAGTGAGGACCCGCACAATCCGCTTTGATGTACGCTTTGGCAGCAACTTGATAATTGGGGGCAGTAGGATCTTGTACACCCGCGTTGGTCATGTTGGCAAAGAACAAATAGCCTTCATCGGCAGGCGACCATGGCTTAATCACGGCCGCTTCGGTTAACGGAGCAACAGGAGCAACCGGAGCAGAGACAGGTGTCACGGGAGCAGTAACAGGGGCCACAGGAGCAACGGGAGTAGTCGCAAAGCCTTCTACAGCAATAGGCTCGTAAATGTGTTGACACTCGTATTGCTCGCCGTCACCCAAAACGCATTCCATGCCTTCACAGCACGGCACGTTACCCGCCATTCCACTCGTGCAGTCATACCATTCGCGTAAGCACAAAGGTGGGGTTTGACATTTCTTGTAAAAGTTGAATCCGTAACAGGAGCTTCCCGTTTCGCAGCACGGCTTTCCGTCGACTTGACAGGCTTCGCCGTCGGGCGTACAAGTGCCGTCGCATTCCGCAGATGCTTGAGAGGCTAACGTCAAGAATAAACCAATCAGAAGTGATCGGTACATGATTTGTTGTTGTCTTCGTTTGCAAGGAAATGAAGAAACGAAACAAAATAAAGAGAGGCAACAAACGTGAATTTGTGTGAGACGTCTTGTCGCTTCTCGGTTCGGGAAGGGCTTTTACGATCAGCTATTCTTAAAGACGAAGCCTAACGAAGACCGACTACACTTTACCATCTATTCTAATTGGTTCGGTGTCGGCAGGATATTTGCCCTTGTGGAGCTTAATTTTGACCGGTAGATAAATACGGCGTAATCACCTAAGATGTTTAACACTTCAGGATTTATACCCACCCCAAGCGTCCGTCTAAACAGCTACGTAATGACTTTTCTTGTATCAGAAATTTAGGACCGAGTCCGAAGCTCTAAGACTAAAGTTTTAAATAAGTTGGGATTATATCGAGATTTTTGTAAAAAAAGTTGCTTAAATCTGGAATCCCTTGTACGTATCTTTATCGTTTGCATCTTGAAGACGAAATAAATGAGAACAACTACCCCAGACTACCAGGAACAAACATCAAACATAACAATTTATAGTTCGGCACGTGTTTTAACAATTCCATTGCTCTGTGACTATTTCTTGTCTTCGTTTACAGCTATTCAGAAGGGGCTATTTTCTTTAATTTAAATGGGAAGAAAAGAATCGGGTCACTAGAGGGACTAGGGATCACAACGCTCCTAGAGTTTGGTCAGGGCTTATAGAGAAGCGACAAGCATGTACGTTAATGTACGTTACCTGGTACGACAGATCGCCAGTGGTTCGAAAAACTATCGTGGTCTATCTCAAGTTTCAAGTCTAACACTTTAGTTCCAACTACAAGCTATGAAAAACGACGGCGCAATGCTTCTAAGGAGATTGATGGCTTCATGAAGGGTCGCCGAGCCTTGATTTTGTCCAAAACGTATACCAATAATTTGATCGTGAATACAAAGAGAAGAAAGTGCCTCTCTGTTGTAAATGATAGATATCCTTCCATCATCCAGTCAGAGACGAATCGAAATCAGCCGTCGTTACAAGGCTCCAGTGTCGTAGATTGTTTACCATGTAGGATTGCAAGTCAGCAAACAGCTCAAACATTTCCATCGTCTCTAGCATCAATTGCGTCCCATAAATCACTAGGTTCCACGTAGAGCCACGATAGACTGAATCCTGGCTCCAATACATTGATGCGCATCAACAGGCCAATGTTTAAAGGTGAGGCTGGTAAATTTATTTCTTGTTCCATTCGAAGGTACACTTCCCACGAACCTCATGAAGGGTCGCCGAGCCTTGATTTTGTCCAAAACGTATACCAATAATTTGATCGTGAATACAAAGAGAAGAAAGTGCCTCTCTGTTGTAAATGATAGATATCCTTCCATCATCCAGTCAGAGACGAATCGAAATCAGCCGTCGTTACAAGGCTCCAGTGTCGTAGATTGTTTACCATGTAGGATTGCAAGTCAGCAAACAGCTCAAACATTTCCATCGTCTCTAGCATCAATTGCGTCCCATAAATCACTAGGTTCCACGTAGAGCCACGATAGACTGAATCCTGGCTCCAATACATTGATGCGCATCAACAGGCCAATGTTTAAAGGTGAGGCTGGTAAATTTATTTCTTGTTCCATTCGAAGGTACACTTCCCACGAACCAGTTGTGGGGAATCCCGAAAATATGCCCAAAGGAACTTCCGTTTCGCGTTTATTTAATTCGTCTATCTCGACGTGTACCAGCTCAAACGAGCCTTCTCCACTAGGACTCGACGTGCGAACGTGTACTTGATACGGCCCGGCCACAGGGATTGCCAACTGAAATTCCAACCAATCGCCTGTCTTTAACTCAACAGCTTGCGTGCGTTGTTCCGTTTCACTCGTTTGCCATACAATATTGGGAGATGTGCGCGTAAAATCTTCAAACGTTATAAACTCGTGTAAGAACGGGCGTTTGTTGTGTGTTGGTTTAGAGGCTGGAACGCTGGGCAGTGTGGAAGTCGGGGTAGCCAAGGGCGATAAAATTGGAGCATTGGCTAGAGGTGACGGAACTGTTGCCGAACCTGTAGGAACAGGGGCGTTAACCGGCGTGGAAGGAATCAAAGATGTGACACTTGTATTCGGTGTCGGCATTGGAACAACCGGAGACGTTGCATTATTTGGGGTTGGGATGATTGTTCCTGAAGAGGAACTGCTCAGGGACGGAAAAGACGTAATCTCATCGAGTGCCACTGTCACACTTGGAGCTACGGACAATGTAGCTGGGTTACTCACAGCGGGTAATGAGGGTGTGACAGTGGCATCAGGAGATACAATTATAGCCGGCGACGGTGGGGGTACAATTACACCCGGAATGCTTCCGACACTATCCTCGTTGCTTACCGCCAGCCACAACAGATTCCAACCTGCTGATAAAAGTCGTACTTGCAACGAAACGAGACCGGCCGGCAATGTGACGGGCAGAGAAATAGTTTCAAACGTGTCCCAGGTCGTAGTCACGGGCATGGTATCCACGGTGCCGTATAACTGTTGCGTTTGTAAATCCATCAACTCAAATCCTCCATCACCAAATGGACTGGATACATGAAAGTGAACATGATACGTACCGGCCGAAGTTATTTCTACTGGGTAAGCCACCCAATCACCCGGATCGGTCCATCCAATATGCGGTTGAGTATTCAACTTCCGACGATTCTTCGCGGCCGCGCTGGTCGACGAAGTTGCTGTACGAAGACCATTCGAACAGCAAAAGTCCGTTCCAGCAAGAACAGTAAGATCGCCTGTTGTGGCGTCGATTGTTGCTTGTATTTTCCGATGTGCCGATTGTCGAATGACCTCCCCTTGTGCTTTTTGCTGCAAAAGAAGCAGCAGACAACCTAAAAAGCACCTGTAATGTCGCATTTCTTTCCTGTATCTTTAGTACGGTCAATGTATGGGAAAGAAACGCTTGTTGCTTGATGAATGTGTTTATGAAGGGCAAACAGGTTCTTTTTGTTTTCGTTTTGTGGCAGGAAACAGTCATCGGAAATATCAGAAGGCTACTTCAGTTCCCAGGCGACCAATACAGAGTACTTTGTAACGACTACGGCAAACAATGTACATTGGGTGTCCGTTGAGTACTGTTGCGAGCGAATTGCTTTTAACTCTCCATCGAACTACGGATACGAAGAATAAAGTTTTATTTTAACAAACAAATACAAAGCATTCTTGTTAAATCGCTCTCTTTATTTAATTCTACTGAGGCTTAAAGTATTTTCATAGCAGAAGGTCATCGTTTCACTCTAGCTTGCATGTCTGTCTCTCAGTACCCAATATACCGTCCATTCGAATCGAAAACACTCTGCTGTTGCTGATAATTGTTCACTGGTTCACCATACGAAGCTGGGGCGACGGTGCAAATGATGGGATATTCCATCGGTCCCGTGTTGACCACACGAAGTGTACTGCCGTATCCGGGTGTTTCCAAAACCGTCCGGACCGGTTCACCGCCATTTTGCAAGCCATCGTTGTACAATTCACCCAATATTTTGACACAATCTGGACCTTGCAACAACTCAATACGGGCATATACTGGAAATCCCTGCCCGTCGAGCAATACTTGGACACTGGAAGTGTAGGGGTCAATCGGGTACGTTTTGACACTGCCATCTCCTTGAATGGTCGTGCCGCGACTGGGATCGCGTTTCGCCATGCGATCTTCGTGACTTGGGATGGGACGAAATTCGACAGCAGGAACGGAATTAGTGCCGTGGAAGGGTTGGTGTTGTTGTTTCGTTGGAGAACCGGGTGCCTGTGGTTGCATCTGTACATTCATGGGGAATTCGAGCGTTCCCCTGTTTCTAGTTTCGATGGAATGGTATTGAGTGGACGTCACCGTCGCACGAATGCGATGATTTCCATCCTGAGCATACCACTTCATTGTTTGCGGTGTGTTGTCAGGGCCCTGCCACACTTCCATGTCGGTATAAAGCTCACGTCCATCCGTTGAAAATTCGACCTCATTGCGACCTCCCATCGTATTGAAAGTTTTTCGACTATTTCCTTGAACGGTACGGTATTGATAATTGTCGACCTGAAGAGGACGTCTCCAGTTGTCATCTGGATTGAGAGGACCGGCTCGTTGTGGAGGAGCTTGTTGTTGCCACACTTGTTGTTCTTGAGGAGGTTGCCACGGCTGCTGCTGAGGAGGACGAGCTAGTTCTCCACCGGGCGGCGCAAACCCAGGAGGAAGAGGAGGAGGCATATTATTCAGAGCATTGTAACTGACGGCTGAACGGCCATCGGGTTGCGATTGTGGCGACGAATGCAAACGCATCGATGAGAAAGTCGAGTCGATTCTCGTAACAAAGGCATACGACGTCGTTGCCACGAAAGCTGCCCAAACTATCAGATATCTTGTCATGCTGTTTCTTTATGAGTTTATATTATGACTGAATAGAAAGACGTTTCTACAAACAAACACAAAAGAAAGAACGAATAACATGAAAACACAAACTGCCAATGGTTTTTGTGCTTTGTCTTTTCCGGGCCCTTTTTTCGAAAAAATTCAACAGCGCCAACCGGTTCGCTGGTGACGTGGGCTATTGCGAGAGTACAAAAGCAGTGCCGATTCGGCATCGCTGACCATCGCAAAGGTCGAAAGAAAATCGCTTGTTTTGTTCCTGGTGCGACAAAAATTCTGTAGAACGTTCATATTCGTGACTGAAAGCCTTGACCCATGACTGAACATTCGGAACACATAAAATACTTTGTAATAATACAAAGTAATGGCATCGTCGCGGAACTTGATGCTTGGAACAGTACATTTTTCTACACGACTTTTGTGTAAAATTAACACCGCCGCTGCTGCCTCATTTCTCATCGGCAACCTTCTTTGTTCATTACGAAGTGTTGCGGTTTCTGTTATCGATTATTCTCTATACAAAATAAGAAGCACAAATAACATGAAGCAAATGTACGGCTTGGCGATCGTTCTCTTGGCGAACATTTATCAATGTAAGCAAAATAAAATGTTGAAGATCTAGCGTGTCACAAGATGTGGTAGACTGACACTCTGTCTGGTCTACGTTTTGTTCAATCTTTCACCCTATATTCTCCCTCATAAACGCAATTAGTACATGAAATGAAAAAGTCGTGGAACATGACGCAGAAAAACGTCGCCGTGGCGTATCAGATGGCCCAGGAACAGTGTCAGCTGGATCAATGGCGATTCTGTGAATCTCCGCGTTACTACAATACCCCCGAACTTTCGTTCCTTATGAAAGAAGCGAATCTTTTGATGACCTTTTTGTGGGTATCTCAGGAAGCCGAAAGTATTCCGCACTTTGTGGGTTCTACGACCACTTGGATTTGGATTCATGACAATCGACTTCAGGAGAATCATAACCAAGACGAACAAGCCCAAGATCACCCATTGCCTACCCAAGCATCGCCTTCGGATGTTGTCTCAAAGATACAAGATCCTCAACTGCGCAGCGAGACTATGCGCCACCGTCGTTTGACAGAAGAGTTGTCTCCCTGCACGCACAAGTCGTCATCCCCCTTCCCGGATATCTGCTTGTACTTGGCTTGGATGGAACAAGGTGTGCGTCCCGAGTGTAGCAGAGCCTTAACTCATTTGCAGAACGCACGGGAAATGCAAAATTTGCATAAATGGATGTGTCAAACAGTGCTGGTATTTGTTTGTGCCATGTGGTTTGCCTACGCCGTATGGATGCTCTATCGAATCATGAAACGATTGGTTCCGACAAGAGACGCTTGTTCTTGCTGCTCGTGCTGCGATAAATGCTGCTCGAGTAACGGCTGCTGCTCCGGTAACAAATGTTGCTGCAGTGGAGATGGTTGTTGCAATTCAGGTGGATGTTGCTCCGGAAAATGTTGCTGCAGCGCAGGTGGATGCTGCGGTGGAAATGGTTGCTGCCACGAAAACAAGTGCTTCTTTCAAGATTGCTGCTGCTGCAGTGATGGTTGCTGCTCCGGCACATGCTGCTGCTGCTGCTCGGAGCGTAAACATGCGAGCAACCGCGATGCGCAGGGTACCGATATTTGTGTTTGCTGCTGCTGCAAGACTTCTTCCAACAATCCAACGCTGGAAGAAAGTTGCTGCAATTGTTGCAAGGGCACGGGCCTTTGTAGTGCAGCTTGTGCTTCTTGCTGTGGTGGTGGATGTTCCTCCACTTCCAATCTGCCCATTGCGAATAGTGACGAAATGCCGATTCGCATACTTGTCGTATAATTGTCTGTTCGGGAAGATGACGATTGAGGAATCATCGCCTATTACTCAATATTCTACATTATGCCCGTGTGTCAAAAAATTGATTTACCTTGTGGTTCTGACTGTGAATCCTCTTTTGGGTCACGTACACTTAAAAAGTCACTCTTTAACAAGTATTTCTTTACCATCGGTTATGCAGGATCACTCATCGGACGAGTTCACCTTTTAAGGAAGACCATTTAGCTCTATCGTAAATGGTTTCTTCTATGGATTTCGCCGTAATCTCTTTTCCGAAGCGTGAACCATGAGAACACGACCTTACGTTCAAAACTTTGCATCCTACTTTCATTCTCCTCTCACAAACGAGGAGGTACGAATCTCATAGGAAGAGGTTGTTCTGTGAATTAAGCGTCAAAAGTTTCTTCTTGTTGTGTTTGTCTTTGCCGTTTGATCGTTACACTGCTTTTCTCATTTTTTCATGTCCCGTTTTCTTAAAGAATCAAGACAGATCGATCCGCGATCATGACTTCCTCCGCGCCTACAACTCGTTGCCCATGTGGCTCCCCCTGATTGCAAGTGCGGTGACAACTGTCACTGCTGTAAAAACGATAACAGTCGCTCGGGTGATTGCAACTGCTGCTCCGAGTGTCCTTGTTGCAAAACGCACATTAGTAGCTCGTAAAGTGGTAATCAATCAGAGAGACAGACGAGGATCTCAAGTTTATTTCTATAAGTGAATATATGTATATCCAAAATTCATTTTATCCAGTAGTAGTCTACAATGTTTTCTCTTTGACAATTTTTTTCGACAAGTTTAGCAGTTTAACTCGGGATTGAACTCGATTTAGTAGGAGAAAAGTCCACTACCAATCAAACTGGTGAAATTTAAAAACGGAGAATATGTAGCCTAGATTCATTCAACAACATCGTCAACAACAACGCATAGAAGAGTCATGCTTCGTTATCTGGCTGTTTGGTTTTACTGGTGATTCCAAGCCAAGCGTTTACCAGAGCCACGAAGGACTCTGACCGAATTCGCGACTGAATTAGAGATCCTATTCTCTGTCATAATTCGTTCTAATACGTTTCAACCGAGAGGATCGCTCACAAGAATCAACCGACAACTTGTTATCATGTTCATCAGTGAGTTCTGTGACACCAAGGACTGCTGACTGAACCAACTCGTTCAAGGAGTCAGTGTAGCTGGTCAGCAGGAAAGCGGTGCGCTTCAAGTCTCGCCAAGCGCATTCTCCCAGAGCTCGACTGATACGGTAGTTGAACTCTGCTCGTTCTGCAAGCTTGTCAACTAATGATAAGTATTTTTATATCCGACCCAAGTATTAACAATAGCATTTGAACTTCACGCATCGACTCTTCACGGTCGAAAAGTCTTGTAAAAATTGTTATCTTTTAAATTTGCTCTACTGGTAAACCCAAATAAATAATGTCGGCGACCTTTCTTCATGACTGCTTTCCAGTCATGAGTGGATATTCGCCAGATAAAATATTTGGAACCGGTAAGATTGTTCGTTGGAACACAGACAGCGACGCATGTGAAAAAGACTGTAAACTTTTGAGTACGACAAAGAACACCGTCGAACAGCGGCATTGATATTTTGACATTCATTTGCACGAGTTTTTGAAGAAAAAGGATCACGGGGAGAGATGATGAAAAAAGAGCTTTATGGATTCTCATTTGTCATGGCGAGACCATGCAATAACTACAGTAGAAAACGATCGATGCATTGTAGTTGATAAAACAAATACGTTGTGTATCTCTGAAAGATAATGAGAATGACAAAGCTTCAGTCATTTCTCACTTTTCTTTTGACGATTGCGTGCTGTGTCTCGGTCATTCGAAAATGTAAGAAACAAAAAAAATATATACCTGTTTGCAATGCTTTCCACTCGATTCTCAATAACTTGAATAATCCACAATGTCTATGGAATCATTTTCACAGATCAAGTGCTGAACGACTACTGGAATAGAGCTTTAGAAGATGTGGAGGCGGCGTACGTAGCGGCGCACGATCTGTGTCTTCGAGATGAGCGGGAACTATGCGAATCAGTCTCCTCATCCGAGCCGTCACACACGGTATCAACGCCGCAAATGGATGCCTGGACTTTAACTTTGTCTTTAGAACGAGACAGTGCACCTCACATGATTCAATTGATGGATTCCAGCATTGAAAAACGCAATATACCCGACTCAGCGATATCACCAACAAGTTCAGTTCCTAGTACCACTTCGTCTGCTGAACCACAATATCTTCGCACAGCAACCAGTCGCCGTCACTTGACGGAAGATTTCATTGAGAGTCAGTCCTATCCGTTAGTATCTACAACCTTTCCCAGTGATTGTTTGCAAACCGCATGGATCGAACAAAACGTCCATCCTTCTTGTAGTCGAGCCTTGCACCACTGGCAAGACATTGCAACCATGCTTCAGCATCAAAAGTGTACAGCACGATGGTTCAAAGCTTTCTATGGGGCTTTTTGGGGAATGCTCCTTTTGGTGTGGTATGTGATGTACTGGATCTTTCGATCGAGTGATCTGGAAGAGATTGAAATCCTGTTGTTGAAACATTCGGAATGTTTGCATTCTTGTGGTAGTTGCTACTGTTGCGCAACGACGTGTTGTGTCAAAAACGCGAAAGCGATATCCCCGCCTACACCTGATTGTGAAAACGAATGCTGCAAGACTTTGACTGGGAAGTGACTGAAAAGTAGTTCCCACGACAGTCATTTCTTGATGTATGTAGATTGATCTTAGATTCCGCATATTTTCATCGTAACCGCGAATCATTCCTTCTTATTTTTCTTTCCTTCATTTCGTGTCAATGGGGCGATACATAGGTCGTTGATGCAACGAATCTTCCAAACACATCGACATCGCGTAGAGTCCTTGACCCAAGACAATCGCACAAGCATGTGCGATGGTTGTGATCCATTCCGCTGTAACGGCATAATACAAGAGCAGAAGGCCGTCAAGAATACCCAGCCAAAGAGGCAATTGTCGATACTGCCATCCCAAACAAGCACACCAAATGATGGAGATGCCGGAACATCCAACCACCAAGCACAAGACAATTTGGAAACCCAAAAACGAATAGGAAGCAGGAAAGAGTGGTTGCGGTAGAACGACGTGTGGTTGCGATACGGTCCGCGTACACATGTGCGGCCAAGATTGTGTAATTCAAAACCGTATCCAGAACAGTTCCGTTGTAACTCAGAATGCAAGCGATCTGATCGATTGCGGCTGTTTCGGCCGTATTACTGCATTCCTTCATGGTGGTTCTTTCTCGGAAGTAAGTCAAAAAGTGAGAGGATACGATTCGTTGACTATAAACAAACAGAACAACAATCACAGCATCATCATCATCATCATCATCGTGTGAAAACGGGTGTGACTACAAAGTAAAAAGTACCTGATACGTAACGATGAATTTTACTTAGGGACTGGGTACCGAAGCGCATGGTTTTCGTAATCGTCGCCCATATTATTTCGTCCGAATGCCGATGTCCGACAGACAGACTGTCGCGCTGGGGGGAAAATTCGTTTTCAAAACGCACAACGCATGCACAGAACAAATTGCAACATTCGATCACAAACCACAGACACAAGTCAATAAAAGATGAATCAAGATACAGCAACAATGCTCCAAGAATCATTGACTAGCGCTTGGTCATCCTATAATGCTCCCGATGCCATCGCACCTTTCATAATTCCCCTGATTCTGTGGACGACTGCGTACGCGTACGCACGGCATTCCCAATTCTCCTTTCACAAATGGGAAACCTTACACAATTTACACAATTTAGGAGCCATTGTATTGGGAATCATCAGTCTGTATTATCAAGACGATACTCGTTTCAATGAAAGAATCGGTATCTTATGGTCCGTCGGTTATTTTGTAATTGATATTATCGACTGCAGTCTTCGAGGCGATGGACCCTATTTACTGCACGGCATCTTGTGCCTTGGACTCGGTCTCGCCAATTATACACACCCCGTGTGTCGGCATTTGCGCACCAACAGTAAGGCGGCCCTGTGTGAACTCAGCAATCCGTTCATGCACTGGGCGAAACGCACGCGACAACCATTGCAATTTTTGTTATTTGTTACAGTGTTTACATTGTGTCGGATTGTCTGGATTCCGATCATGATCCAGGAATGTCGGAACGAAGGTATGGACTGGCAGCACCCGATCGTATTGGCTGTGATAGGATTTTATGCATTGAATTGGTTCTGGTATTTCAAGATGGGGAAAATCCTCGTCGAAGGGTTGTTTATGTCGGCCAAGAAGGGGAAGCAAACAAAACATGGTGATTCTAAAAAGGCAAAGTAAAAGAAGCGTTGTAATGAATAGACTAACCTGAGAGTATAGAAGTTATTGCTAGAAGAAAACCCCATTTGTCAATCGTTCGTGACAGATTACACGTGACTGAGTCGTCGAAATGGGACTGATTGGACCAGCTGACACCCGACGACGACCCTCTTTGTGACGCGTCGTACTTTCTCTCGAATGAATGAATAGCTTCGACCGAAGGCTTCTCCGCGTGCCTGTGTACTTTTTGAGTGCAGTGTGATCGATGCGAATCCCAAATCTTTTTTCATGTCGACGGCAGATGCGATCGCATCATCTTCTCCTTCATAAAAGTTCCAAGTAAATACAAAACGATCGACTGAATCGATAATAACAACCCAAGGTACGATGATAGTGCTACAATCTACTCAACCGATAGTTTTCAATCCAGAAGTGAAGGCGAATACAGTGCACGTTGCTTGCGAGGAACTTCTGTTCGTTTTGTCTGCTAGCATTCGGTCGTAGAAAAGCTTCAAAGATTTCGTTCTCTGTCTCACATGCTTTCTATTCCTTCTTTATAGTTAAATACTTCATTAACTATCATGTCGCAACCCGGAATTCCTCCCATGCCCGCCGGCGCTACTCGCAAACGCAACGTCTACGATGTTCTCGAAACCCTCGGAGAACCCAATAAAACTCTATTGATTCGAGTTGATTTCAACGTTCCCATGGATTCGAATGGCAACATTACCGACGACAGTCGTATCCGCGGTGCTTTGCCGACGATTCAATGTGTCATCGAGGCTGGATGCAATGCCGTCTTGTGCAGTCACATGGGACGTCCAAAGTTGGTGCAGGCCGGCGCCGACGATGAGGCGACGCGTCACGAACGCCACTCCTTGTCTCTCAAGCCCATTGCCGAGTATTTGGGAAACTTGCTTAACAAGGAAGTTGTTTTTGCTCCCGATTGTCTCGACGCGAAAGATATCGTGTCTCAGTTGTCTGGAGGCCAAATCTGTGTCTTGGAGAATCTACGCTTTTACAAGAAGGAAGAGAAGAATGATCCGGAAATGGCGCAAGTTCTCGCCAGTTACGCCGATGCTTATATCAACGATGCTTTTGGAACAGCCCATCGTGCTCATGCGTCGACACACGGTGTTCCAGCGTGCATGACGGACAAGAGTAAAGTTGGTATCGGAATTTTGGTCGCTTCTGAGCTTGCCTTTCTCGATTTCCGCCACACGTCCGACGATAAGATCACGGCCATTATTGGAGGATCCAAAGTCAGCACAAAGCTGCCCGTCATCCAGGGCCTTCTTAGTAACGTAGATAATTTGATCTTGGGAGGTGGCCTGGCCTTTACTTTTTTGAAAGCCAAAGGTATCAACATTGGTACCAGTTTGGTCGAAGAAGGTATGATTGATACTGCCAAGACCTTGCTAGAGCAAGCCGAAGCTGCTGGTAAAAGGTCTTTCTGCCTATCGATGCCGTTTGTGCGCAAGGATTCCCCAAGGCCCCCATGAATCCCAAAGGCACGAAGACGTTTGAAATGAAAGTTGGTGCTGGCATTGAAGAAGGCTGGATGGGTCTTGACTGTGGTGCGGCGACTATTGATTCCTTTAAATCGGCGTTGGCTGAATCTAGCAAGATTTGCTTCAACGGACCCATGGGAGTCTTCGAAATTGCCCCTTTCGATCAAGGGACTCGCATGCTGGTAGATGAACTCGAGAAAGTGACCCGCAACGGTACTATTACCGTCGTTGGAGGTGGTGATAGTGTGGCGGCCTTAGCTGCCTTTGACAAGACGTCCTCGGTTACGTACGTTTCCACCGGAGGTGGCGCCACCCTTGAACTCCTGGCGGGTGATAAACTGCCGGGTGTTGAGATTATTCCAGATTATGAGGGCTAGATCGGCAAATCAGTAGTATCCACGTTCAACAAAATCAAATGTATAATGATTGATTGCGACAATATGAGTCTAGTGCTTGCAAATAGTAGAGCTAAACTCTCGTTGCCGTTCTTACTAGACTTTTTTCGGTGAAGTTGGCGTATCTTCGAGCAATCGTTAATTCCGTCGGTTTTGATTGGTAGAAGAACACCACGTACCCTGGTACGGTTCTTTATAGAACACAAAGATCCCAGTGACCTACAGCCCACGCTGTTCTTCCGTGTTCTGCGTGTTTTGATGTAGAGCTCCATTTGGATTGCACTCTTTGTTGAATACTACAGGGTACTTCTGGTACTGGTACCACTCCGCGTCTGACATGGTATCCTTGACACGGATCCATCGATCGTTTTTTTTCTGCTTCCTTCTGTTGATTTTCTGCGCCAGAGAGATCATTCATTTTCTTCCTCTTCCGGTCATTGCTCTCCAAAGATCCTTTCCTGTTCAATAAAACTAAACGATATCATGGTTCTCGCAACTTCAATTCCCAAGAACAGCCCCGTATCATCCAAGACGGGTAAGTTGTTGTGTTGTGTATTTCGAGGACTTTTACGTTCTATTGGGGTCGTGTTGCCCCACCGTCTTTTTGTTTCAGTCATCTCACTTCCTTTTTATTTCATTCAAATAATTGCAGGTTCTACTACTACTTCATCGTCTTCCGATCAAGCCTACTGTGAGCGACTGGCGTCCCAGCTGCGCTACGAAGATCTTCCTGACGCATGTCACAGCTATCGCCTGTCGTCGCGACGACCTACCGATCCGTTTGCCGGAATGACTGCCGGTGCAGCCGTCGAGGCCCGTCGGGCTTTGTCAGAAAAGCGTGGTGAGTAATTTCGTATGAATATAGGACGAGTTGGGCGAACGAGACCTGTAGCTTTTGCGTCGTTTCTGTATCTCGTTAATGATGCAATGATGCATTGACTAACCACTCTCTCTCTTATCACAGAGTCCCACGCACAGATTCAGCGCCGCATGACCTCCTTGGGCCGTCGCTAAACTGGGGAAGGAGAAAAACGCTGACAAGAGTAGAATGCTCCCTTTATTTTGTGTATGAAAAAAATTAGCTACATTGATCGATTTTATGCAGCAAATCGATTGGTAATGATAGCCTTACCACATTTATTTTAATCATTGCGTTACAAAAATATGATATACAACCTAAACAAAGGCAAAAGAGCCATCGCCAGCTAAGACACAACTTTTTTTGATCATTGATCATTGACTTAAAATGCAGTCGTGGCGACGTTGAGAAAGCGCATTGAGCTAGTAGTTTGGAGTAGCTCAGCATGCACAAGGTTTTCGACTTCCATTCATGAATATCACTGTTCTGTACGGAGTATCATTTAGTTATTGCAGTCCAATATTCGTAGTCGTTTATCATTCTTTACATAGTCCGTGACTGGGTTTTTTCCCCAATGCGTCGCACGTCGCACGTTACTCCTTGTACTCTCTAATGAAGTCTAACTTACCGCGTAGGACGATGTAAATCACGAATGATGAGCGACATTTTTTCGCAAAAAAATAAGTTTCGTTTTCGTCCTGATTCTCGTCATTATAATATGCTTCTTCCTATTACACAACCGTATATCTTTCCCTTCTATCTCTTCCTGCTGCATCAAAAGCATATGACATCACTTCTGGATATATTCGAACCGCCGAAGGATCATCATCCGACAAAGAACGCCTCAAATCATCCTTCGAATGTAACAACCAACGAGCAAACACAATTATTGCCCACGAATCTTACCAGCAACGTGTTGATTCGTCATGATTCTGAATTCAGTATCGATTCGAATTATTCACCAGGTAACAATGATGCATCCCGTCTTTTAAATGTCGGTCAAGGTGCTCTTTTGTTGACGGCGGAATGTTTGGGGACGGGTTTGTTAGCGTTGCCGGGCAACATTGCCACACTGGGGAATTTCTGGGGGTTCTTCTTCTTAGTAATGCAGTTGCCGATCAATCTATATGCGGGAACGATCTTACATTGGACCGCATTAGATGTCGAACAGCAACATGAATTAGAGAATCGATGGTATCAGGAATCGTTGCAACAGGGTAAAATTGCCAAGACAGCTTGCTTGGAAAAGAACACCCAGTCGGAAGTTATTCAATCCAAGATAGCCGATGACACTGACTATCGAGAAATCAATCAGAATACAGCGAATTCTATCCTGAGTTTATTATCGCAACAACAGCAGCAGAGTGACCCCGAGTGGGTCGATCTACTTCCCCTAACAGCTTGTACGGGAGAAAAATTGCACCACGACACGGCCACTCATGACTTTATTGGTTTCACACAAGCGCTGTTTGATCACAAAAGGGCGACAAGAATGGTTCGTATCATTTACTACTCCAACATATTTCTCGTTTTGGGGAATTATGTCTTGGTCATGAGTCATGCCTTGCAAGCGGTTTTTGTACGTCTGTGTTTGCCGATGGCGGGTTTGTGTGCCTGTCTCTGTATGTTGGGTGTCAGTCAACTGCGGACCATGGCGCGCTTGGGGCGAACAGCCAGTCTATTGAGTTTATTGGCCTTGTTGGTGGTGGTAGTGCAATGTATCCATGCCATTCATTTTTCAGCATCTTCAAAAATACATACGGACATGAGTTTACCAGCAACCTCGACCGTCACCAGCTGGTTACGGAAATTCAGTGCTTTGGGTAGTATTGGCTTTGCCGTGGGCAGTCAAAAATTATTTTTGAACATTCGACACGAGCTGGTCGATCGTCAACGAGCACCTCAGAGTCTGGCGCTCTCTTTATCAAACGCGATTCCCTTCTTTTCGGATCTCGTGTCTTTCATTGGAGCGATTACATCCGTTCCCTTGACGCTGCTCTTGCCCGCTGTCTTTTGGCGAAAGCGACACGGATTAGCATTATTTAGACTGTCACTCGATTGGAGCTGTGCGTTGACATACTTTTCTCTCGTCTTTATGATCACAGCTACTGCTGGGTCTGTCTATTCTATTCAACAAGACTGGTCAAAGCATGGAGCACCATTTTCCTGTCAACTATCAGGATCCTGAAAAGCGACTACAGTCATAGTACAGTGGCTTGGTACGTTTGTTTGATTCTCATACAAAATAAACTAGAAATAAATATGCAATCCTAAAAAGGGGGAGAGTGTTTGTTCGCCGCTCGCCTAGAGGAAATAGCACAACATAGCGGCAAGTAGAGACGATACCAATCCCCACGACGACGACGACGTTGTTGTTCGCCACGCTGCCGAACTGGGTGCCAAAGTAGGAGCTGTTATGTTGTCACGCTGGATGGGTTGTTCGAAAAGCGGCGATGGAGCTGACGGGGCAAAGGGCGCCACCGGTGGGAATGGAGCGAGTGTATCCAAGCTTTGATACACAATAAGCGAATCAATTTCGTGAACAATACCATTGCGTGCCAGAATGTCACATTTTGTGATGCAAGCATCCATGGAATGGGTTTCATTCAATTGTTGTATTGTTTTGATGCAAGGGAAACCCTCTTCGTTCACCACTACATTCCAGAGTTGACCATTGTGGCTTTCAATGGGTTGACCGCTGTTGGCCATTTCGACCAAAAGTTCACACCACAAAAGTTCTTTGAAGATCATGTTTTCCAGAACCGTTTCCGACAACTCCATCAAATCAACCATCTTTCCTTCCCAGGCTTCGTTCGGGGCATAAAAGACCGTGAGAGGTAGCAACCGTTTGACGTCTTCTTCTAAAAAGAGAGACGTCAAATATCCTAAATGCAATCTGAACCTTTCATCTGGATCGTCTTCGACAATTGTGAAGCAGTTCTTTGTCACGGATCGTGGCTTTGGTACTTCAGTGGTAAAATGCAATAATCTGAATACGAAATACGAGGTTTATGGATGTGTTAGTGAATGTTGTATTGCACCATTTCAAAGAAAAACCAATACGAGCACGACATAAAAGAAAAAAAAACGTACCCATCTTGTCCTTGCATGTCATGCATAAACAAATCACCACCATCGACTAGCACCATATTCCTGCTTTCATCAAAATCAATCGTTACATTCTCACCCGTCAACATGGTCAAATTCCATGCCCCGCCATTGGATTTGGTGATATTGATCAAATGATCGCGGGTATATTTGCCTTGCGTCAAGAAATGCGATGCCAAATCCCACAAATGCCGACGCCACTTGTCGGTACTTAACCGCGTCGTATCTTCCAAGGTGAAAAAGTTAAAGCCGGTATTGATGGACGCAAACATGGTCAAAGGACCACCATCTCCCACCGATAAACTCAAATTGCGCAAATTCCATTCGGTACCCCAAAACAATTGCGCCGCGTCTTTGGTATTGAGACTGGAATATTCGGCGGCATAATCGGTCAACATGGCAATGCCGGAACAAATAATGCACTTGTCCAAGACGTATCCAACACCGTTGCTGGCGAGGAACCAGCGCGGATCAGGCGTACGGACAATGCAGGCATCATTGAAACACAATTTGCCGACCCGGTTGGTGATCCAAATATGACTGCATTTGTTGATTGGCATCACCAACTGTTCAAAATTTTCCTCAATGTCTGGCAGATAGTAATTGTGTGGAATGAGTTGATATTCGACAAAGTTGTGAAGGGATTGTTCGGCAAAGGAGGCATTCATGAGTTCATTTTCCTTGACGAATTGTCCACCATTGATGGTTTGGGGCAAATAATCGAGACCCATTCGATTGAACGCACGGATGCGACAACCGGCGTAGGTCAAACCCGTATCACGGGACGTCGCCAACAATTGTCGGGCTCCGGGAATGTTATCGACAACATCCACCATACTGATACGATTCAAATGATCGGGACCGAATTCTTCTTGCAATTCGAGTTGCGCAAAGGTTTGGGAATAGAATTGAGGAGCAATGACTCCACGTGTGACGTGCAATATCCCGTTCGATGCTACCAAATTGGCCGTTTCCATTTCGACGCCACCCACTTGGAGTGTGAATTGACTGACAGGCCACGTATCATGCATGGATGTGATTTCGGTCCGCACTTGATCAAAGATTTGATCGAAATTGAGTATTTGACTTTCGGCCATGTGATTTTGGCAAGTCGACAAGATGGTGTGATACCATCGTGGCGGTGATTCGTCGAGCCCTGTACTGTAGAGTTGAATGTTGCGATTGTTCTCCATGGCGTGATTGTCGGGTGCAAAGATAGTCAATTGTTGTGTCGTATCATCCAAGATTGTTTCAAGCAATCCAGCTTGATCTAAAAAGTCTCGAAACAGGGTCAATTCTTCCCTTGAAATGATCAATTCACGTAATGTCATGCCTTCAAAGGTTTCTCCATCTGTATTGGTCATGCCCCCGGCGTTGGGATGCGAAACATTCACAAACGCCGTTGAAGGTGCATTCGTTGGTTCTGTTTCGTCGGCTTCTGCTTCTGTAGAAGGTGTTGTTGTCGGCGATGTAGCCGGCGGTGTTTCTGTCGCATTCGGAGAACTCAAAGGAGCGGTCGAAGGAGTCGTCATATTTGTTATGTTGTTGAAGACATCATCTTCTAAATCTAGGACTTCTCCTCCTGTCTGGGAAGTGTTGGCCGTAGGAGGCGCAAAATCCAAAGTAGCACCACCCGAAGTTTGCGCTAGCACAGTGTGTTGCGTCCCTAAGAGGAAACAACAACTACTACACCATACAATAAGCCATTTCATTTGTAAATAGGCAAAACGAATGAAGAGAAGACGAATATCAAGGGAAAGAAAGAAAGAAAGAAGAGTCTTTTTCGATTTGCACTTTTTTGGTGTTTTGTGGCAAAGGGTCAAGGGTGGAACGGATAATGAATAATGACTGTTTGGGGCATTTCAAAGGTCATTCTATCTACACTGAAATGGTATAGTCGATAGACCCAATCCAGAATTACACGAATAAAGTTCGAACGACCGCGAAGACAAGAAAAGACTGTCTGTCTGCCTGCCTGCCTGTCTGTCTGTCTGTCTGTCTGTCTATCAGCTGCCCGTCCAAAAAAACATGACAATACATACTGCTTGGACCTTACCGGTACGGTAACTAGTACTCTAGTAGAGGAATGACCGGATTCCGTTCACATTATTTTTTTTGTGTGTAACCTTACCTAGTACTGATCCGTTTAATTTCGTCCATCATTACAATTATCCTCATCTCCTTTTCCTATAGCTTTTACATAGTATAGCATAAACGATTTCTCTTCTCTATTCACCGTACATCACTACCAAGTACGATCATCATCATCATCGACACGCAAAGTAAATGGTTTGATTTCGACTGCAAATTTGTCCATGGAACTCAAGGCCAAGACGGACATTCCCACAATGGCACTGGGTGTCCCTCGGGGAACGGGAGCAAAATGAAACCATCCACTCATTTGACCTTTTGTTGAGAACAGTTCGGCACCACTGACGTATTCAAAGCAACTGTGCGGTTCCAACACGGGCAATTGTCCGACGGCACCCGTCGTGGGGGCATCAACGACGACCGTGCGTTTGTCATTGTTGTTGTTGTTGTTTGCTTCGGTGATATGCCACGTGCGACCCAACAATTGCACCGCCGTGTCTGGATCCAAACGTTCGATGCGGACACGATACGCAAAGCGGTACTTGTGTTCCAAGGAACGACCAATGTACTGTGACAAAACACTGATCCGCAGACCGTACGCCATATGAATACTGGTGAATAATTGTTGTTGATACCACTGCTGTCGTAATTGTCGAAAGGCTATCAACGCGAGTGGTGCATACTGTGGTGAAGAATGCCGAAATGCGGTACGAATGGCGTGTTGGAGTGTCTCCACCTTTGTCCACAAGGAACGATCAAACTCTTCTTCTTCTTCTTCTTCTTCTTCTTCAGCGTCCGAGTCGTCGGAATCATCAGAATCAGAGGATGAGTCATTCAACGATGCTGCGAAATCATGTTTGTTTGGTACTTTTCTCTTTTGCAACAACTTATAATGATGTTTGATTACCTCGGAATACCATGCTTGCCATTCGTCGGACGAAGATGATGATGATGATGATGATGATGGCTGTTGTTGCACAAACCACTGATACACGGCTGGTACATCGTCGTTGTCGTTGTCGTCATCCTTCTTCTTTTTCGAAAACCACAAACGAGCACTTCCGGCAGTATGTGGATCAATCGGTGGTTGCAACCACACCATCTCCTTGGACTCCCAAGCACGACATTGTCGTATCAGAACGCGATACAATTGCGCTTGCGTACTAATCATCATCCTCCTCGAGCGATGACACGATTGTCTTCGTATTCTTATTAGTATTACGAAAGAAGACGATTGTTTGATGAGAGAGAAAGCATTATTAAGAAGCGATGTCATATTCGACAAGCTGTTTTCAAATGAAAAACAGGAAATAAAGATTAATACGGAGTAATAATAATAAGGTTCAAATAATAGATACACAAACAACGAAGCTCGTTTTGTAAAGTGGACGTTTTTATTTTTTCGTTTGCGTGTTGCGCTGCGAAACAATGAGTCGGGGATGATGGCCATTCACGTGCCTGTCGTGCTGAAAGTTTACTTCCACTTCCAGCCTTTTCGTTATTGCCAGAATTCTCGACCCAAAACGATCACAAATCCAATAAAGGGTAATCAAGATAATATAGTAGAAACGAACGGAAATCAAGGTAGGTTTGATTTTGGATGGACGCACATGGTCGCTGAAAGCTGAAAGAAGCGATTGCCCACTCCAAGAGCCATTTTAAAAAAAAAACCGCTAAAATATGAGTCGCTCGAAAGCTACATGTCCTGTCCGACGCAAATAAAACTGTTTCTATAAATAGGGTACTATTCTTCAGGAGAAATTCAACGAATGTCCAATTAATGATATCTTTTGGAATTATTGCGCCTCTACATTCTACATGGGTGCCTGCCATCACCCATCACTCTATTCATTCAAGAAGCCGTCGTTGCCACAGCGCGTTTGGATTGCAGTTTCAATTGTTTTTGTTTCTCACTTTCTTCCATGTGCTCCACGACCAAACCCATAATCCGTTTTTTCAAATTGTCAATATCGTATTGCAATTTTGCAGTATCTTCGTTGCTGGGAGGATCATCTGAATCATCGTCGTCCAGTGTTTCCTCCGTGACCTCGTTCATAATGACAATGGATGGATGTAAAGGAGTTGTATCATCGTCTCGAACCACACAGGCGGCACTGGACGAAATCGACGAGGCCACGGAACAAACGTCGGAATGGTTGGCCGACGGACGACGCAACAAGAGACGAGCCGCCCGTTGTACCAAAGATCGTGACGATGCGACCGAAGAGGCACCCGAAGAATTGGATCGTCGCACGCCGCGCCGCGGAGGCTGTTCCGGAACGGAAGCCTTTTGTGGTGTGCGACGACGCTGTTGTCGTTGCCGCTGATACCGACTATCTTTCATCACAATCGCCGCGGAATCATCATTCGACGATGTCTCGGTGATATTATCGTCCATGGTGACTTCGGAAATATCCACATGGTCCTGGTTATTGCTCGTTTCTGTCGGATTCGAAGATGGCTGAGTACAAGTAGTAGTATGCTTCCCTTTCCGTCGTTGGAAGGGTTTCGAGAACATTTTGGTAACAAAGATACTTTTGTTGATGTTGAGAGGTTCGTTGTTCTGTTGTTTCGAGCCTCGAGGAGAGGGAAGCACGGCTGGCTTTCGACGATCCGACACTGTGGTTGTCATTGCCGTTATGCGACGAAGGCCGGTTTTGCTGTTTCGCATTTCGATGCGAACGGCTGGAGGAAGCGACGCTGTCGTTTAGCGACACTGCACTTTGTTTTGAACGCACACTGCTCGAATCGTCTTTCTTGCGAAACAACGAACGCCTTCGGGCTTTCGAATCCGAACTATTCGAAAGGTTCGACATCGAATGCGTCCGTTCCGGTCGTCGCCGCGTCGATTGTGCCATTTTCACGTATTCTTCCAGGACATCCGTCTTATCGGGTTTCTTTTGTTGTCGTTTCCGTGCACTACTTTCCCGTTCATAAGCATCGACAGTCGTCACACTCAATTGCGCCAACTCTTGTGCGGTCACGATACTAACATTCCCGAATCGTACCGATTTGTTCGATGCGTGAGAACTGGTCGATACTTGCGAACTGAGTGAGTTGCGACGTGAGAGTGTTTTGCTGCGGCCGTTTAGAAGCACTGATCGCGGTTGGTCATATTCTTCAATGAGTTTCAATAAGGACGAACGAGTGTTACTTTCCAACGTCTCCTTGGCTTCTTCGTCGTCGCCTTGCAAACAAGTCGCTTGTTCCTGTTGCGATTGTTGTTGTGTCAAGTAATTCAATTGCTTCAACGACTGTTTCAACAGTTCAATGGTATCGTACGAATTTATCGTCAAATCGTTTTTCCAATCCTCCATTTGCCGTTTTTGTGATTCTATGCTGTTCGTCGTTGACAAGTGCCCGTCCCATTGGATCTCTTGCGTTGTAACGAGCATTGTTTTCTTCTTTGCACGATCAATGACGTTGAAAAAAACACTTTCACCTCCGCAATGAATGAATCTATTTCCGTTCCGTCCCTTCCACGCGACTCTATTCAAGGAACGTGCGTTTGCTAATAATGAATCAATGTCTTGCTCGAGAGAGAGAGGAAAGAGAGGAACGCAAGAAAGCAACACAATAGTTGTATAATAGCCCTTCTACTCGCTGACTGAGGTCTTGGGGATCTGCTTTGCTATATGCAAACAAGAATGACGAGGGATGTGTTGGAATCGTTGGATCACCGTCTTTTTTTTTTGTGATCGGATGGTCGACGTTTCCGTTTCGGAGCGTCGTCCCGTGAATGTGTGGAACTTTTTCCGATGCTCCGAATCGGTATTGGATTGTGGGGAGTAATACCTCCGAAACGTGCAAGAATGGAAAAGCAAAGATGAACACCCATTAGTATAGTGCGATTTATTTTCTATTTCCCTCCAACGATATCGGGAATGAAATATACAGTAGAAAAGTACGATAATCCATAATCCACCACCAGCCACCAGTCGGGATTCGGGATTTCTTCGTAACATTCGTTTTGGCTGGTAAAGATTTTTGTCTTAACTGACTGGATATTTAGTAAATTGGAGATGCTCGTGAACTTGCTGCCCTTGCACATTCTACTATTCAAGTACTGGTAATTTATTCGAGTTGCCCTTTGCCGGTCGCGGGTCGCGCGTTCACTTTGAACTTTCAGCCGCGAGTAAAACGTCAGCGCAAAATAGCCTCAACAGGCCTTTCCACGCTATGTTGTTGCGGTTGTTGCATCCTTGGTGAAATGAATTAATCAACATCACATTTTTGTCGTTCTCGGAATCTTCTTTGTTCAACCAGGATGGTTTGATGATACCTGTTCCATCAAATAAGTCTAGTTTGAGCAACTTTGATAAAGTGGAGTAAAAGACAGCAGTTGAGGGGGAATGGACTGCAGATAAAGCATGTACTGAGTATTTCCTTTCACTCTAGTTGATAACTGAGAGATGCCCAAGTTGAAACTTGTGAAGAAAATAACCAATTCATTGCTTCATCCTCATTAAGCCTTTGCACACATGCCGTTGTAGCCACGCTACGGTGCTGGCTAACGAAGCGAAAAGAAAACATTACTGTGTTAGATAAAAGATGTTTTTCGAAAAGAAACTAGAATTAGTATCTTATTTATTTTGAGAAAAAATGAAGAGATGCATGCACAATGAATCGCTTCAGTTCTTTCAGCGCGCTTCCGAGGAACGACGAAGCGAGTACAGAATACAGACTCCTGACTCATCCTGATGATTCCTGATTCATGACTCCCGTGCAAAGGCCAGGCCAAATAATAACGAGAACGCCGCCCACCTTTTTCGTCTTTGATTGTCGCTCCAGTTGATCCTCTACAAAAAGCCATAAGCATTCGTCTTTCATTCCTTCTTCTCTCCTTTATCTTTTTGTATCAAACATGTTTGCTACTCGAAGATGCATTCGTTTCCCACAAATTGACCGACTGGTTCGATGTTTATCGTCCGCTAATAACACAAATTATTACTCAACACACCAACAACAAGTGATGGATCAATGTCAAGCTTTGTATCAATCGTTATTGCCTCTCAATGAAAAAGTAAGTACAAATGAGCTACTCCCCTCTTGTAATAACGCAGCACTATCTCTTACTTTCTGTCTTTTCAGCTACACGGCCCTCTTGATGCCATCTATCCGAGTATGGCGTTGCCCGCCGTACTCTTAGTGGGCAATCATTCGTCCGGAAAAAGTTCCTTCATTAATCATGTGTTGGGACGACAAATTCAAAAAGCAGGTGTCGCGCCTACGGATGATGCCTTTACCATTATTGCTCCTGGACCCGAAGATCGTGATCAAGATGGGCCGGCCTTGTACGTATCCAGAGTAAAATGCGCATTCCTTTTTTTTGTGCAGTATTGTTTTCCAAACATCATCACTCATTTTTCCGTCTCTGATTTCTGCTGTTTTCTATCCCTCGTTTCGACTACAGAATCGGTGACCCCGATTGGGGATTCAGTCCGTTGCGACAATTCGGTCCCACCCTCATTCATCATTCCTTATTGAAAATTCGTCGCGATTTAAATGCCAATTTCATCATGATTGATACACCCGGGATGATTGATAGTCCCGGAAATGCTACGGGCTTTTTAGGAAAAACACCCATGGATCGGGGATACGATTTTCAAGGAGTTTTGCGTTGGATGGCCGAACGGGCCGATGTCGTTTGTTTGTTTTTTGATCCAGACAAACCGGGGACGACCGGTGAAACGCTCAGTGTTTTGTTGCACAGTTTGAGTGGGATGGATCACAAATTGCTGATTGTTTTAAATAAAGCCGATCAGTTCGAAAAGATGCACGATTTTGCCCGCGCGTACGGAAGTTTGTGTTGGAATTTGAGTAAAGTGATTCCGCGCAAAGATTTGCCGCGCATTTACACCATGTGTTTGCCTTCGACGACATCCAATGACAAGATTGACGCAACACCGCCATCTGTTTCGGTCTTACAACAAGATTTAGAAACCGCGCGACACGAAGTAGTAGAACAAATTCGTCAAGCACCCGCCCGACGCGTGGACAATGTTATTACGCTACTGTACGATAGTTGCTGCTTGTTGGAAATGCAGGCCAAGTTATTGCAAGATTGGCATGCTCGAAAAAGCAAATTGTTTTGGAAGGCGGTACAGCAAGTCACGGGAGTTTTAACAATGGGGAGTGCCGCAACGGTCTTGTGGCATACGACGACCGCCGCCACCGTTTCGTCGGCAGCGGCAGTTACCAGTGGTATGGCGGCTACCGTACTTTTGTCGACGAGTGGGTTGATGTGGTATCATTCAACCGCGCTCCAGGCCTGGACGGAACAATCCCAAACCGCCACCGAATTGAGTGCCGCCTTTTCACGGACCCACGCCCGCGAAATACAAAATGGGGATGAATATACGGCCGCCGTGTGGCAACGATTACGACATACGTTGCCGACGGCCTTGTCTCAATCACCATCCAAACCGAGTGCGAAAGACATTCAGTTTTTGCAATCGATCTTACACGAACAAATACCCGCCCTTCGACGACAAGTATCTCCACAGCACTATGGAAAATCGAGCAACGAAAATAACGACAAGAACGAGTAGACGATCGTCAAGTGAATACAATAGAACTCTCAGCTTGGGGTACTAGACTCTTTGTAGGCTTAGTACTTGCGCTGAAGAAGCAGTCGTATTTGCATAAGCCTCGTTACAACAACTCAAATACCACCCCGCAATTGCAACACCATATGAATGGTCGCGCCCGCACTGATACTGTACGATTCTAAAGACTTGTCGTCCGCCAGTTGCTTTCCGCTGTAAATTAATTTGATTTGATCGACTTGAATGCCTTCCTTTTCTTGCAAAGCTTGTTTGATCGCCAAAACGTGTTGATCGGGTTCGAAATTCAAAGCTTGTTTGCGGCCAGTTAATGTTTTGATGAAAATCTGTGTGTAAGAAAATAGAAACAAGTAAAACGAATAAAAGATAATATTGAGGGCGCAGAGAAACGAGCGGGATGAGGTTGTAAAGAAAAAGACTTTTGTGCATGCTTGTTTGCCTTTTTTCGGCACTTTTCGCAATGACTTCTTCCTTACCTGCATTTTACTGCTTATAGGTAAACTGAAAAACAAAAGAATTGAAGGAAATGAATAATTTTATCAATCAACAAACAAAAGTGAGCACTTATTTCATGCTTTGCTTTGCTTTATTTGCAGGATGATAAGGCGGCCCGTCTGTCGTCCGCACCCCCATCTGCGATCTCAATTCAAGGAGGAGTCGTGCGACACAGCCATAAGCCTAAGTCGAACTAGAACGCTGAATGATACGACCACTTTAATTTGGATTCAAAAAAGACAGTGATGTGCCTTGTTCACTCTCGCTCCAGTATTTTAGACCAACTGTGATCAATCGCATGAGCAGGCTGTCCTTGTCCCTTCTTTCGGTAAGTCATTGAACAGCAGCCATTCTCAATTCATCTATGCCTTCAAAACCTAACAGTAGACGAAGTCATTGAACAGCAGCCATTCTCAATTCACCTATGCCTTCAAAACCTAACAGTAGACGAGTTTCATCTTTTTAGCGGTGACAACTACATATAAATGGATATGATAAGTATACAGAGATTGAAAAGATAGTTACTGCTACAGTTTAGTCCGCCAAAAATCATTCTTCTCCAAAAATAGAAAGCGACTGTGCTCAAGTCTTTACAAATTTGACAATCATATGTCTGCATACAATCATCAACCATTCGCCATTATCGACGCGTCGGTAATTTGGGCGGCAAATCACGGGGTTCTGGTTCATACACAAGAGAAGGACACGAGGACCACAAACAATGCTCCTCTTCTCCTTCCGGAATTGATAAGGGAACCGGAAACGTATGCTGGCGGTTGCGCCGATTCCTTCGTTGCCGTTGTTGCTGTTCTTGCTGCTGCTGTTGAGACGTAAAATCGTACAATAATGCGTGACGAATGGATTCAATTTCGTGCGCAATATTGGTACAGCGACCTATACTGTTCCGTCGTCTCGGGGCAGCTCTTTGTGAATCTTCTCCTGCTATTGTGGCTGTATCCGATTGAGATTGTTGTTGATCTTCAACCAATATTTTTTCAACTCCTCCTCGATCGAATGGAGCTGTTGCCGAAGCTGTTGCAAGTATTCCGCTTGATTGTTATTCTGTGTATCGTTTAAAGTATTCACCATTTTTAACTTGTGTTCTTGCAGTGCTCGATAAATGATATGGGGCGGATTGCGCAATCCGACTCGCGCCTTCGCTTTTTCTTGCAGTACTCTGGTCAAGGACGATGAATTCTGCGATGAAAGTTTCATCAACGACGCTTTGTGACGAGGAGATTCGGGATACGATCGGGTACGTAAGGATTGGATCTTGCCGGTGCAGAATCCTGCATCAGCGCTGTTGCGCATTGGAGTGTCGTTGAGGGGTTCGCGAGCCCTATTGCTTTGCTGATGATTCGTATTTGCATTCGTTCGTAACCTCTCCCAGGAAAATGGAGACGTCGATATCATTGTTTTAGTCTCCGCTACACTGATTGTTAATCGAGAAGTTGTATAGCTTTGTTGCGTTGTTGGCAATGTTGTGAGTCTTTCAGGGTAATGTGCATTTTCACGATTGATAAATAAATCATCGTCTGAGTTCATTCGCAATGCATCCATACACATTCAGCTCTCCTCGCCATCCAAGGCCATCGCTCGTGCAATTGGGATTTCATACAAAAGAGAAAGGGGCTTTTGAAATACTTTCTTGATGGCGCAGATCTACATTCGCCAAACTGGTAGATTTAGTTAAGCCCTGTGACAATCGCGTTCCTTAGAAGGTTCTTCCGTAGACGGCAATCTTAAAAGGTGATGGTGACGAGTGACGAATGACGAGTGACGGTCTAGTCGTATACCATCCACGTACTTTCAACATCAAACCAGAGAGAGTACATAAATCGCTATAGAAAAAGTACCGAAACAGCAACATTGCGCATCAAAGTTCCAAAGGAAAAAGCAAGGAACTATGCATGGAAATGAGCAGTGAAATCTTGGAAAATAGCAACTTATTGTTTATTCATGGGGGAATGCCTGCTACTCAGCTTGGGGCCAACTTGAACGATTTGTGAGAAAATGAAAACGGACAACGAAAAAATCAGTCCGAATGTCAAAATTGCATTCTGACTTTAGGAAATTAGGGAAATTAATTAGGATAGATTACCTGGCAGTGGCTGAGCAATAAGCACAGTTTTTGATTAGAATAATGAGAAGGATTTTTTTATGGCTTCTGACTTCTGGTTTGGAAGAATTCGAAAGTTATCAGAGGGCTTGTGCGTTTCTCGGCACTTTTCGAAACAGTGGGAACACGTTGAAGTGAAGAATAGGATATTTAGAACGCTGCTTTATTATTGCCCGTCTCGGACGGTACGTGGTACGTGGACCGACCGGTGCGTGGTGCGAGAGCAATGCTTTCTGATTAATTGGTAGACTTAAGCAATTGTTATTTTAAAGGGGCTAACTGGCAAATTTTAGACCTTTCTAGTAGCAAAAAGGATCCCTCGCTATCAGGGGAAGCGCTGAGCCAGCCGGCCTGTGATCAGTCAACGCTTTTCAAAGGAATATTTGTCTTTGCGACGGCCCCTAACGTATATCTTGGCTAGAGGAACCTTGCAACCGTAAAAATATATGAGGCATCACGAAAGCATTCGAGATATCTGCGATCAACCATTCATTAATGTCAATCGCATAAGTCTGGGCGTATTCGTTTGTTATGATATGGACGTCCCTCCACCATGTTTAATCGGCTCCGTGGTGTTTTCTGTGTCAATGCAAGGTTGTTACTTATTTCTCATTTGCTGGATTCGTTGGCTTGATAGATATAATGACAAAAGTGTTGCGAAACCTATTGCTCTAGAGAGCCGAGTTGCACACCAAAGATATAATTAGCACGAGCTTTCCCTTCGCACAAAAATCCGTCCTCTGAGGTAGACCTTAGCCTTTCGCAGCATTGATCCTTATCGAGGACGGTGGTCAGTGAAGAGTGAAGAGTGAGTGAAAATGAACAGCGGAGATGGAAGAATGAAGATAAAAGATACTGGAGTTTAAGCTTTATTTTCTGAGAAGAACGAGGAAAGCACAAAGCTAAACCGTCTCTGTACAAAGTTCTTTTGCTCGTTTCTCGCCCACACTCCGGAAGAGACTGATTAACAGCTCGACCATGTCACATGTTACGACTCGTGGTTCAATGTCCAACGAATTGTTGTACTTTTTTCTATGCATCATTGTGGAGAAAGAGGTTGCCAATCAAGTACAATTAAATGCAAAACTCATTCCCTGGTAGTCTTTCTCCGAACAGAGCGCGACTTTACTACTGCGAATTGGTCTTGTCCATTGTCGTTCTTTTTGTCAGCACTAAGCTCTCTGACTCTCATTAAGTACGGCAGTTATTGTTGCTGGTTATTATTTCGTGAATTCTCTGTCATGTGTAAAACTCGTGCAGCGGCGGGCGGCGAGGTTTCATTTTCTGATATTCTTATCTCCTTGTCACACCGGACAAATCACAACGTAACAAGTGACAAGTGACGAAAAATCGCAGCAACTGTGATTCATCATTTGAGCGTTGAAGCAAACACATTTCAGCTTCATCAACAACTCTCACCCCTTTCCCTTGGAGTGCGAATCACATCATTTTCATCCAAATTAATCATTATGTCTAATTTACGACGTAAACACAATTTACTGGCGGATCGGTGTGCCATCTTCGAAGCAAATGCAAATAGCGACGAGAGCGGATCGTTTCTTACCAATTTTGCAAGCCGAAGAACGAAAGATGCTTTCAAGGACCATTCAACGCAAGCGACAATGGATATCAGCGAAACTTCATCAACAACAGTCGGCTCTGGGAATCTTTCAGCACCAGCACAACGAAGCTCTCCAATTGAGACAATGGATGCCATTGGGGAAGATTCAATAAGCGACAACATGTACGAGCATCTTGGTCCACCCATTCATATTACACAGAAGCGCACTTTGTTCTTGACCGGAATGAATGTTTCGGACGTTACTTTCGAACCGTTTTCTCCTCAAGTTTCGAGCTCCAACATGTTTCAGAATTCGTTGGAATTTAAACATCAACCCTTGACTGAAGCTTCGGCCAGAGACAAACTTAATACATTGCCATCCAAACGGCGATCCGATCTCATTGCTTATCGTGCTTCTTTATTTGAAGGATGCATCTCTCCACCTCCCGGCTTCATTTTCTCGCAAAGTAAATCACAAGATCCATCATCACCGAAATGTGTTCAGCAAATTCAACACGGCGTTGCGTCAGTAAGAATATCAGAAAGGAGAGACTTCTTCTCCGCAAGTTTTGCAGAAAAAAATTCTGTTGAGACTTCCGAAAAGACAGAAAAATGCGAGCAAGAAACTTGGCGCACACTCGATAAAAAAGATGACTTCCAGCAAAGCGTATGTGATTTTGGGCACAAATTGAGAAATGTCATTACGAACGCGGATAACAGTATCGTGCAACGTCCGCAGCGAACACCAAAGAAAGAAAAAAGTGGCTGCGGGGTCAAAAGCTTTGAGTGAAGCTTTGGAAAGTCATCCAAACTCGGAAATTCGACAACTTAGAAGCAACGTAAAGGCGGAAGCGGATTCGGAAAGCCACAACGCATCCATGAATTTAGCGTTACGAAGAACATCAGTGAGGCGGGATATTGAAAGTACGATCTTATCGGACGGTCGCAGTCCAACAACTCCACAGAGAGAATGCTTGAAAGGTACAGAAAAGATCCTCCAATCACCAAGACAGACAATCCACAATTGCACCCCGATCATTCAAAAGTCGGGAAGGACAGGGGTGAGCCAAGCTTCGCCTCGACTCAAAGCACCCGAGAAGCGAAAAGCAATGCTGAAGAAGCTTTTGAAGATAAAACGAAGTCCGGTGACGAAAGCAGTGTAAATTTTTCTGAAATGTTGTTCGACACGTACGGGTATGATGCGCCATTGACACGTACCAGGTCCGGAGTATTATACGCCATTGAAATCTCATTGCTTTCTCTCTATTTCAAAAAAGCGCGAATATTTGTTTGATGGTGCGAAGTGTAAGCTTGTTATTTGTGGGTTTAATTAGACCTCATTAAGATTTATATCGAAGCTGTAATTACTAATCGGTTTCTATAAGTGACGAAAGTCGAACCCCTAGTTCCCCCACTACATTATCGTTAACGTTTACAGGGCAAAGGGCAATGAACCTCTCCGATGGTAACAGTACTTAAAATCTGATAGCTAGTCGTTTTGAATTCCACTTCGGATAGTGCTCAGTACAATGAGTCGTGAGTAATGAGTGCTGAGTTCGTATTGCTACTTTTTACTGCTACCTGTCTCTACAATTTCGTTCTATTGAAAAAAGCGAAATTTCCAGTGAGAAAGTGATTGAACAAATTAGTACAAGCTGCACACCGAGCCCGCGGCACGCACAAGCGATCTTTTCAAAAAACACTCCCGTCCTTGAATAAATGAGACGACTGACGATAATTCTCCTTCTCATTGCGCTGATTGCCACTTTTGCATGATTTAAATTCATCATCTATCGTTTGTCTTAAACTCAGAACTCATGTTTCGTTTGCTCAGGTCGTCCTCCTTACGAGATATCATCTTCTATCCGGCTATATTGGACGACAGCCACGATGAGACGGAGTCGTCGTCGACAAGCGAGGACAGTTCGTTTTCTAATAGCAATTCTACCGTAGTCACCTTTGGTCGCGTTTACGTGAAGCATGTACACGAAACCGATCAAGTCGACTGGTTGCTGTCATGCTCGGTGGATGATTACGAGTTAAATAAGATGCACCACGCACGAGAGAGAAGGAAGGCCGCTATTGAGGTGAATCGTGGGACTCTGACGATGGAACAATTTCCCGAATTAAGCTCTGTTGAGGCATACAAATTCATGGCTCAAACAAACTCACTAGCCTTTGAAAAAAAGCAACGCCGGCGGCTAGAACAAGAGAGGATGCAAGAGAACGCTAAAAAGGAGTCGTTCTTTTGGTTTTTCAGCGCTTCGTGATTACCGAATCGCTTCTGCTGCTTCTGAATTTCAGCCAAACAGCCCTATAGCTTCTGTGGTACCGATCCAAGCAAACAATACCGCTTCACCGATCATCATTTTCGACAGAAAGCACCTCGCGCCCACAATATACTTCGGTACGTGCCGATCAGCAAAAGACAATACGAGACAACGAAATGTTAAAAGTAACCTCTATTTTACGCTAAACGAATGAGTTGCTAGCATCAAAGTCAACAAGCTCCCCTTTATTTTGAGGATAAAGCGGGAACTCGTGATTGGTGTTCTAAGCCGTGACTGCGTTCAAGTGAACCTTTCCAGGTATCGTTCATTCATTCGTGTTTTGTGTACTATGACAGACACCCTGTCATGCTACTCTACTGTGTGCATCATGAAGTGAGGCCTACGAACTTTCCAGTTTCCAGTGATAGTGATAGAAAAGGCGGGTGGCAGATCACTTTTTGATAAATGTTGTTGACCAGTGAGATGCATGTCGGGGCAAACTCATTCATACAACATGGAATCGTTTCCAGGCCTCTTTGAGAAACGATGAATTAGTAAATAGATGAACGATATTTTGAGTGACAATCTCATGGGCATCTAATTTTTTTTACAAAGTGCCACTCTCTTCTTATTCTCTCCGACAGCATATTGTCATGATTTCTGCCGCCGTGCGCGACGCCTCAAGCGACGAGGGCTCTGTTTCGGATGATGACGGTCGTTTATCAGTCTCATTTGGTCGAGTTTCAGTCAAACATGTCCACGAAGCCGATTAAGTCGAATGGCTTTTGACGTGTTCGGTGGACGATTATGAATTGAATCGCATGCATTATGCCCGAGAACGAAGGAACTTTCGAGACGCATTTACGCTGGAAAATGCTCGAATCTAGTATCATCGAGGCGTACAAATAAATGTCACAAACGCATTTCATTGGGTTTCGGCGACGGAAGCGAAAACGTCAAGCTGAGGTGCAATATCTAACGCACACTCCCGACTCAAAGCATATCAAGTAGACACGCACTCATCTGCCTTTCAACGAATGATTTAAAAAGCTAAGTTCAGGAAACGAATCGTAAAGACCAAAGAGCTCTTGTTTTCGTTCTGACTGCAACGGTAAACATGCGCGAACTACTCTCACGTTTGAGGTCTTTACTCTTCCGACTACGTTGCAATCCATCGACCGGACTTTTAAATGTGTGCTTTGCTTTTGGTTGTGCCTAGTCTATTTTTTGTTTACGATCTCATTGGTTGAGAGAAGACTCCTCCTCTATTAAAAGGGAAAAATTCTATTCTATTGGCACCCTACATGTCTGCTCAATTGAGCTCATCCATCACTTGTCCGGAAATACTAAGGATCTACTCGTTTCTTTCGCGGCGATCTCATCGAACGCCCTAATCGAGAAAAGGAATCCGTTCGTAAAAATCGGAAACCGGGACCTGTATCCTTGTCGTTGTTATCGATACTGCTGCTGATGCTGTGTTTTGTGCTTTTGGTATTGCGGCTATCAGTGTTACTACTGCTGCTCTTTTTGCTCTTGCGGCTACCTACGTTGCTGCTGTTTTTGCTGTTGCGGCATTCTGTGTGACTGTTGCTTTTATGAATGCTGCTGGTCGTCTTCGTATTTTCCTTTTCGTCCGCGTTTCGGAACCGGCGGAGCGGGGATGCCGCACGGCGAAGGGGAGATACAGCGCGACGTAGCGGAGACGGACTGCGCGTGCGTTTTTCGGTAGGCAATATCGAAAGAGATGATGCCCGGACGAGAATGCGGCGGCGATTGCTGTGTTCGGGAGGAGATCGCGTCGCCACGCGAATCCGTCGGGGTTGCTGTGTCGTCGTCTCTTTGGATTCAACTTTTACTTTCGGTTTCCGTGTCGAGGATGCCATTCGTTGATATTCTTCGATTTTGAGAGCTCCGATGATACGTTCCAGAGCCATGGCGGATTTGCGAATCTCGTGATGATCGACCGATTCGACGGTTGTGGTCTTATCACATTGAATCCAGTGCGTCGAAACGGTGCTAAAGCGCACACACTTCCTTCGATCACTGTGGAAACTTCCCGTGCCTTCTTCGCTGTAACTGATACAGCTCGACACCGTCGAGTCTGTCGAGACGTCCTGTTGTTGCGGTCGCTGCGCACGACGTTTCGGTGACGGCGAGCGTCGTTGGGAGGGATGCATGATATCAATCAACGACCGTGCTCGACTCGCCTTTTGCGTTCAAGGAACAATGGCATTGCTGTGTTTCTTTCTCTGTGTGCGAGGTCTTTGTAGGAATTGAAAAATAAGGAGAAGTATGAAAGCTTCCCGGAAAAGTGCAAGAAATCCGGGAGCCTTGTTGCGGTTCGTCATGAAACGTTCGTTTGAAATTTGGACGGATGTTGTTTTTGGTCAACGAACGGAATTATGGAATGAACATCAACACATCTCTTTACATTCTTAAGATGAGGGTTTCTGACCGTGAATGAACTAAATAAGTAAATGCCACCTCAATTTCTGTTGTGATAATGCTTCGTAACAAATTCATGCACATTTTCTCCAACCACTTTGTACGTAGTAGTACACCCACACTCTTAAATGTCGAGAGTATCCAAGACCCAGACACAAGACTGACTGACGACTGACGACTATTGAATGTCGTACTTTTGCGAGCGAGATCGCGAAACGTTGCTCGCATGGAAAAACATTGAAAAATTAATTCCCTTTGATCGATGTAGAGAACTAACTGTAGCGACCTGGGACTGAATGTGTATAGCATTAAGCAATTAGGGAGTCTTGTTGAGATTGTGTCACGTTTAGTGCGACAGCGACTTCTGGCGACGCGACGCAATGATCCGCGGCACGCGCGGATTCGACTTTTGGTCAACCATGATGATCCTCCCAAAGCAAAAACACGCTTTTCAACCAGCCGATTGCTGAACTAATCATTTACTCTTGATATGCAATACCCCCTTGGATCATTTATCAAGGAAGGAACACTCAATAGTAAAGGATTCGCAAACGCACGGTAAATACAATTTGCGAAAAGAGGAGAAAATAAAATATGCCTTCTTTTCCTCTGCCTCCGCCTCCGCCGCCTGGAAAAAATGGGGACAAGGCGCAACAGTTTCCACAATCTACAGTTTCCAGCGCTCCTCGTTTTGCGGCTCCTCTGCCTCCTCTGCAGCAGCAGTCGATGACTTTTCAATCACAACAGCCGCAACCGGTCAACGGAGTCACTTCTTCAGCACATAATGCTCGTTTTCCTCCTCCGCCTCCTCCCATGTCTGGAGGTAGCACCGGAGCACACAAAAGAATACCGCCTCCTATGCATCCTCCGACGACTTTTTCTGCTCCGCCGTCGCTTGCGTCTACTGAGACATCCACGATGCCGCAGCCTGCCCCTCCGGCCCCAGTGCCAGGTCAAACATTTCCGACATTATCGTACAATCCGCCAAGTCCTTCACCGTCACAAAGCCAGATGCCTCCTCCTCCGTCACAAAGTTATGTGGCTCCTTTTGGTGTAAACAGCCATTCTGCTCAACCGACTCAGGGACCTCGATATTCCTCACAGAATTATGCGCCTCCTCTTTTTTCGCAACCAAGTCAGATGCAACCGCCTCCTCCTCCTCCTCTTTCTCAACCGAGTCAGATGCAACCGCCCCCTTCACAGAGTCAGGTGCCTCCTCCACCACCACCTCCTCCTCCTCTTGGTGCCCAGAGCAATATCCCTTTTTCGCAATCGAGTCAACTGCACCCAGATCCCCCGCCGCACGGAAAAGTGTATCCGCCGTCCACTCAAGATCAAATGCCGATGCATCCTCCATCTTACGCGCCGCCTCCAGCACCACCAAGTCAAATGTACCCGCCTTCGACGCATACCCAGACTATGTATCCTTCCTCACAGAGCCGCGCATATCCTCCATCTCATGCTCGAGGTCCACAACCACCACCACCGACACCCACACCCTACCAGGACAGCATTGACGTGTCTTTGATTCCACGGCCCTTGTCGACATTATCAGTATCGCCATACTATCCGCGGGCGCAAATGGGACAGCCACCACCGTCCCAGCTACCAGATACCGTCATTGACGATGGGAATGCGGCACCGCATATATTGCGTAGCACAGTGTATCAATTCCCCGCCAGCCGTGCGCAATGGCATAGTACGGGAGATATACCATTGGCTTTGCAGTGCGTACCCTTGGCAGTGCCGTCGCAAGACTTTGTACCTTCTTTGCCGGAAGAGACTAGAGAGACGACCGTATCGGTACCCATGCTCCCAATTACCAATGCACCTCCCCGGTGTACGAACTGTTTAGCATATGCGAATCCATTTGCCACGGATCACAAATGCATTTTTTTGCGGGGTGGCCCAAACGCAGGCTCTCGTCACGGCACGTCCGGAAGCCACGGTGGAATGGGAAGTGACCGGTCCTTACATCACACGTCCCACTCCCGTACAGCCGGTACAGTTATACGTCTTGGATTTGACATCTCCTCACGTGGAAGCATACAAATCCATGTTGCAGAAATTAGGACAAGATATGACGGATCATTTTCAGCAGCAAGCTTTAGGGGCGGCGCCGCGCATTGGCTTGTGTCTTGTCTCTTCCATGGGGATCATGATTCCTCGATGGAATGCTTCCAGTGGTGAAATATCTTGTATGGTCGTTGCTGACGTAACAGAGGATCCTTTTACACCCGCACCATTGGAGGAATGGACATTTGTGATGAATGAGTCTGCAGACGCATGGTGTCAGTTTCTAGACAATTTAGATTTGAAGCAATGGCGCAAAGAATCGTTTGCACGAAATGCATATGGATTAGATGGATCAGAATTAAGCTGTGGTGGAGCTGCTCTGATGTTCCTGTCCAACGCCTTGGCCTCATCCGGAGGACGAGGAACTCTTTGACGTGGCGAAGGCCCAATTTCGGGGTGGGTAGCTTGGCGTATAGGGAAGAGAGTCAGGCTTTACTTTTGGGACGATCTAGAGCAGAGAATACGATGACCTATGTACCAGTACAAGTTCAACAAAAGCCAGAAGGAAATGAAGATGAAAATTCCGCATCATTTTATTCCAAATTGGCCGACGAATGCGTCACAAATCGAGTCTCCTTTGACATTGTCATGCACACCGGATCCGTGAGCGCCAATAGCTTTTTGGGTCTTGCTTCATTGGGTGAATTGTGTAGACTTACGAGTGGACGCCTCTACTGGGTACAAGCAGTGCAATGGGAAGAATCGCTCTACAATAATTTACGAAGCAACATCCGGACATTTTCTGGTTGGGACGCAGTCTTCAAAGTTCGTTGTTCGGCTGGTGTTCAAATCAAGAATTTTGTTTGCGCTCCTGGTACGTCGCGAGAAGGCGCTCTTGGTGATTCCCCCGAACTTGAATTGGCGTCGTTGTCACCCAATACATGCATATCCGTGGAACTGGATCACCGCGTAGGCGGGCTTCCAAAATCCAGCTCGATGGTGTACTTTCAAACAGCATTATTGTATACCTCTTCATCAGGTCGACGATTGGTTCGCGTATCAACTTTGGCCATTCCTATCGCGAAATCGGCCAACGATGTATTTCAAAGCGCCGACTTTGCTGCCATCCTTCCGTACATCGTGCGCACGACGCACACGCATTTAGTAAAAACAATCAACGAGCAAAAGAAGGACGACAAAATGATACCCCGCCAAAAAGCTCGCGATGCATTGTACGCCACATGCTTGAATATGCTGGTCAATTACCGACTGAACACTCCGGCGATATCCAGTCCCACCGGTCAATTATTGCTTCCATCACGCTTGCAGCTTCTCCCGTTATTTTGCATGTGTCTCATCAAGATGCCTTTGCTGGCCCCGGGGTTTCCCTGTCGCGATCCGTCCTCCGCGAGTGCTCGAATCCAACCAACGGGAGATGAGCGAGGCTATTTCAATGTCCAGCTCCTCCAAAGCAACCCTTCTACCTGTATGTCACTGTTGTATCCCAATATCTATTCCATCGATTTAAATTCGCAAGACACCCAAGATATGCCACCGCTGGTGCGTCCTACTATGGAATCTTTTCAGGACGATGGTATTTATCTGATCGACGATGGTTTGCGAATCTTTATGTATTTGGGTCGTCTCATCCCCGAGGACACAAAAGAATTGTGTGCTCGTCGTCATCACGAAATTTTGGAGCATTGGTTGTCGCTTGTGGTCCAAAACAGTCCACGTGCAACGAATCCGGCCATCATTCCCGTATTCCAACAACCCGATCATCAAGGATTGCGTGAAACCGGCATTTTAAGTTTGTTGGTCGAAGACGCCAACGTGGGAGAAAAGGATTACGTGGCCTTTCTGACGAACATGCATTGTGATATTCGAAATCGCTTACAATCGAAAAAATAAAGGAATAGTTCTTTTTTTGGAAAAGTATATGATAAGTATTCTGTGTTTAAAAGGGCAATGTCAAATTCTTCCAATCTTCATCCAAGGCTGAAGCATCAAAAGACCAACAATTGCTGTTCAAAGAAGGGAATTCGGTTTGCAACAGTGCACCCGCGTGCGGATCATCGATATTGATTTCCACCAAACGTATATTGTGTTGTTGTGCCATGGTTCGTACTTTTGCGTATGACGGTCGTAAATGCCCATCAATTGTTGCTTCTTTTGGGCGTGTGTTTGAGGATCGTACGCGTGTTCCACCGCGACTTGCAATCCTTTCGTGATGCGGCTCGCTTCTTGATCATTGGCCGGTGCGATACGTGTTTCCTTTTTCGAAGACCAAAGGACGATAAGAATCGTTGCGTTTCCGAATGCCAGTGCAACACCGAAGTCGCCCACGTAGCAGCATTTTGTCGTTGCGGCAAAATCCATACCGCGTCGGGATAGTCTTGAAGAAAAAGGGGTAAGGCAAAATGTTGTGGCAAAAAGTAACCGTACGGTTCCGCCGCTTCGACGTGTAATGCCGTATAAACACGTGTTTCGTCGTCCGCACCACAGTTCTGCAACAATGGCTTTTCGTTTAAAGCATTTTGATGAATCGTTTCACCGATCGTTCGTTCATGGCAAGGAAATTTTGTTTTCGTTGCCTCACAACAATAATGAAGACTACTACTTTGCATTTCGTGAGATTGACACGCAAAAATTGATGAATCGCCAAGGAACCTGAACGTGGTAATCCCACTTCAAGAATGCGCCGCGGCAATCCGTGGGTAGGTTGTTGTTGCTGCGAGGAAACGATCACCGTCGCATCGTTGCGCGGTCGCGTCAACAACAAAAGACTGATCAGCGTTACCAAAAGACAAATGAGGAACGGCAATTGATGATTGCGAAAAGAGTCATCTTGTGTTTTGTAGAAGGAAAGCAAGTGAATAAAGGAAAGGGAATGCTTGTAATAATAAGGAATGAAACAAGAAGGAATGCAAAATACAATATTCGTAACAATAAATAAATAATGCGCATTATTTATTTTATTTATTGCGAAAGAAACGCGGAGTATACACGAAGTAGCATTGGTGCGCATGTTGCATGAGTACTACGCAAGTAAGTCTCCATTTTCATTCACGAACTGAACATTTGTTCATTACAGGTATGGACCAACCTGTACTGGTATTTCCATCCTATTCCTAGACTTCAAATTGTTCGTCTAGTTCCATATCCCTCGAAAAGGTTGTTTACTTCGACGACCCGGTAGGGTGATGGAACTAGTTTGATCGTCTGGAAAGAAGTCTCGTCCGGAGGAGGGGATGAGAGGAGAGCTCGGGCCGGTGCCATCAAACGGACTCAAAAAGGCCGAAAATGTAGCTTCGGACCGTGGCGACGTTTCTTTCTCGATAGTTTCGAATCCGTTGGTGGCCTCGTTTAATGTCTCGACTCCTTCTATGATATCATCCTTTTCTGTGGTATCCGATGTTTCATCATTGCCATCTGTCTCTTCCAATTGACTGGTGGGAATCATGGATGGCCATTAAGTGGAAACTTGTACGATGATCGGTAAAGCAGTAGGCGAATTGGTATTTTCTTGATCTGTTTCCGAAACTTTCGTACTGGGAGCGTTGACTGGAGGAATTTCCAGGACCGTAATGCCGGGAGGATCAAAGGGATGATTGATGGGAACGCCAACTTGCACGGGTAAATCAACTGGACCAGCATTTTTGGATGGGATGTCCACCTCGGGTACTTTCATTGGTCCATCGGATTCTGTCTCGTCAGTTATAATTCCCTCAGGAAACTCAAAAGGAGCTGGATCGTCCAAACCGGGCGGCTCCGTCTCCAGGGGGTCATCCGGAATATTAGTTGTTGGTGGTTCAGTCTCATCGGTCCGTTCCTTCGAAGGCGCACTGGGAAGCTCAGTTCTGGTATCGACTACACTTGGTGATATGGTCTCGAATGGTCGACTGGTTATCACGGGAGCATCGCTGAGTAAAGTCGGAGCAGCCGCTGGCGACTTGGTATTGTCGCGATACTCATCCACTGTTTGATCCGTCGGAACATCCATAACAGTGCAATTGCCAGTTAACGGGGCGGCACCCCAAGTGGCATTGAGACAAGGATACGCGTCGAGAAAGTCCAGTGCATCTTTCACTTGAACAATACCGTATCCAAAATCCGTATCGCATCCCGCTTCACCCATATCTTTGGCAGTCGCCGCTAAAACGAACCGTATTTGATGGTTCGTGCATTCGGGATGGTGACTCCACACTAGCGCCGCTGCCGCCGACGCATGCGGTACGGCCATAGACGTCCCCGAGTATTCAGCATAAGTAAAAGATCCTGAACTATTGACCGAGGTTGATAAAATTCCTACTCCCGGTGCCATCAGCTCTAGCGTAGGGCCGTAATTGGCCTGATCCCAAAACCACTCGGTCTCATCGACCGCCGATACCGAAATGACCGTTGGATCTGAGGCCGGATATTCTAGTTTCCACTCTCCCGCATTTCCCGCCGCCGCAAAGATCAGCGTATTCTTTTCATTGTACAAACGCCGTATCAGTGTTTGCATAGCATTACTCATTTGATCGCCACCCAAACTGAGACTGATGATTTGCGCACCCGCTGCCTCACACTGCTCGATGGCTTCTCGAATATCGGATTCAAAAGCATTGCCGGAATCATCCAACCCACGCGTCACAAAGATGGGTATTTGACCCATACCACGTACACCGATTCCATTATTGGCTTTCGCCATGATCGTCCCCGCGACATGTGTGCCATGTCCTCGTGCATCATTGTTCCATAGCAACATGGTAGATACCCCCGCAGTATCTTCCGTTTCCCGATCTGCCCCCGTCACTAAACTGGCGTCTAAATCGGGATGTTCCAATGCAATGCCCGTGTCGACAATACAAACCGTGATCGGTGTATCCCCCATGGTCACTTGATCGGCTTGTACCATGGAAATGCCGTAAGGGATAATTTCTTCTGGATTTTGTTCCGAAGTTAAGAATCGACCTTGTTTTTTGTGTAATTCCGATGGATCCACCATTCGCTCAAAATATCCCTGCGCGACCCAACGGTGGTCGGGTTCGATTGCAACAATTCCAGGACGGTTTTCCAACAACAAAACAGCCTCGTCTTCCAAATCCACTGACATTATTTTTTCATTCGCAAACCAGTGATGTAATTGTGTTGCATGTTGTAATAAAAGTGCTTCACCGCCTGCAGTTTCGTCGTATTGAATCAAATAGCGACGATAGGGTGATTGTGTGTTTGGTGATGAGGTTCGCAAGGATGCAGCTCGATCTCCCGTCCGTTGCCGCAGCCTTGTTGACTGCTTTGCATGTACGGCAAGACAAAGGAGAGCACAGCATAGTTTTCGGATTCGCAGCTTATTCATGGTGACTTTCTTTCTTTCTTTCTTTCTTTTTCGCTGGGATGGGCCTCACATTTTGTGGATTTCCTGACGATGACTATACCTGGTACTCGTGTCGAAGGATCGAGTCGTTTGTAGGTATCGACAAAAATGTCGCTCCGATGATTTTGGCTTGACGAAACGGTGCGCTGCACTTTAAACTATACACACTATAGTCATATAGAGATGAAGTGTACAATAACACGTGGCAGTCTGTCCGACGACTCCAAACACCATCTTGCGACCCGAAATCCCGAAGCGTCGCGCAAAAAACAAAATTCTTCGGACGTTTTGACACTTTGGAAAAAAAAAAAAAGATCGCAATACCAGTAACGTCCTCGTTTTGCAGATTTCTTGTTGCTGGATTTGTTTGGCAAACAAGTCTTCGCTTCATCGAGTGTTGAGTTTCTTTCGAGAAGTTCTCTGCTTTTGATTTAACTTTGTTGCATTGCTCCAGTTTTTCTTCTCTGTCCTTTCACTTCACTGCTATCTGAAAGTTTTTGAGTTCACAAAACGAACAAAAAAAAAACATGGTGGCACCAAATGCGAACAAGAAGGAAACCAAGGTTTCGTACGAAAGTAAGTACGAGAGAGATACGAATCGTCTATTGCGTGTATTCTTGCTACGATACCTCTCTCAACACATAATGCTCAATTTGATCACTATTCATTTTCATCATTATCATCATCATCCATAACGAATCATTTTTGAAAAAGCTTGCCGCAAACTATCGGAAAATACCAACAACATTGATGATCTGCCCGCCAGTTGCCGTGCGTACAGTGCCATTGTGGAACTCATGGAACAAAAGAAACTCAAAAGTCGACCGACGGATCCCTTTGCGGGTATGCGAGCAGGTGCGGCGGTCGAAGCGAAACGAGCCAAAGCTGAAGGGCGTGGTACGTATTTCTGTGTTTATTGTTTCTTCTGTCGATGTATCATACCATACTAAATGTTCGACGACTCTAATACTTTTCTCTATTTTTAGAATCTCATCATCAACTTCAGCGTCGTTTGAGTCGAGCAGGTGAACGTAAATTCACAAAGTAAATACTAAGACTAGGAATAAAGACCGTCTTCGTTGTCATGTTTCAGCTAGTTACTGCAGTTCGGCGAAGCGTTAACCTTTTAGGAATAATAAAGCCTGAATTTGTAAGACGATTATTAGGCGTTCGGTCGTTCGTTCGTTCGTTCCCATGTATCCGTGAGGAATATGTGCGGGTGTATTTGCGATTCATTCGGTCGTTCATCCCTGTTTCATATACTCCTTTGGTTCCTCTCACCCATGCCACAAATCACGACGCCTATCGGCTGGCTGAATCGATAAATACAACACAGAGATAATTCACACAGAGAGCAAGTCAAATGTACTCCCGCCCATCACAAACTTTTGCTAGTGGACCAGTGCGAAATACAAACGAATATAAGAGGCAAAAACAGCGATAACCCGTTGTGCCGTCAAGAACTATGACGATTGCGTCCCGCAGGCTGACGAGACTTGGTAGCTAGCATCTACAAGATGCATTCTCTTCACAAAGTGTTGATCCGTATTCTCAAAAGAAAGATAATTCTCGGTTTTAGAAATTACGCCGAAGGTATAGTTAACACCATTGTCTACGTTGTTTTCTGTTTCGTTACTATCCAAACAATTGCATACACTTGTTCTCACGCCAGCATACTCTGCGGGGTCCTCCTCGATACCTTGTGGGGCCAAACTTTTAGTGTTCCGCACATTGCGGAGAGCGTTCTGAGTATGAGTGTATGTTGGAAACGTATCAACTCCCTTTTGCCCATCTCGCAGCATTCGTGATAGGATTGTTCTCGATGATTGATTGCAATAAGGGTCCAGCACGTTAGGGTAGAACACTCGTTAATGGTGGTCCCATTCTTCTCCCTCCACGACACCAGGACGTCAACAATCGCTCCTCTCATGATTACGGCGCGAGGCATAGAGGATTCGTTCGGATGAAAGTGTCCTGGCAAAGAATAACCACGCTATGCCTCCAACAAGCATCTCAAAAACATCATGATCGGAGCAATATCACGGGCGCCGCGATGTCCTCATCAAAGCATGACCCTTCCATAACATCCAGCGAATAAGCTGTCTTCTCGAATTTGTCGTCCGGTTCTCCCACAGCTTAATGGATTGTGCGATGGTACGAAAGAAGCGTGATGTTTCGGAATTTTTGGATCGTATTGGATTGCAAGGTATACGTATGAGCATCTCGCTGTTCCGGGTTATTCGGTTTGCAAAGCCCACAGCGAAGCCCTCTCGCTCGTTCAAAAGGGCCGAAAACGCGGCGAGACGTTCTTGCGTCAATTGTCTTCCGAAAGAAGTAATTTATCCAGAAAAGACGCTGTTTTCTTTAGGGTTAAGCATTCGTTCAAGTGAATAACGAAGAAGAATACCTTTTGTTTCTACATCATCATTTTTTGCGGCAAATGAAAAGAAAGGAAACACAAGAAAAATGACAGGAGGAGTCCTCGGAAATAAGAGAGAAAGAAAATGGAATTTTTGAAGCCACTGTCCGACCGTACACACCAGTACCGGTGCGCTTTTTCTTAGGAAACGACGAATTCACGTACGTCATGCTGCGTATCCAAATTACTCCGTAACCGTTAGAAGTACAAGTACATTCGTTTTCGTCACACCCGTTTTCACTCTCTACGTAGCGTTTACGTACACACTCTACAGGGCGGCGCGTCCCTGCCGGCGTGCGCGTGCGTTGCATTCGATCCTTTTTATTTTTTTGGCTTTGCAATTCGCAAAAACAGCCGTAGCCTCATTTTGCCAAGCGAAACTCCCAAATTGAGGTAAGTGAAAATCAAGAAAACGATGAGAGACGTGCATTTTCGATATTTATCATAAACTTGCTTCCAATGATGAAACACAAGACACAATGATATCATCATCGGGATCCTACCTTACATTAACAGAAGAAACAGTGGACAATCATCCCATTATCTTTCATAATAGCGATGACGCTGCAGAAGCGGTGCTATGCTTTGCTCGTTTTCGTGATGAAGCCTTTTGTCGATAAAGATCCTGTTTTGCATTTGTGATTGACTGAATGCATCTTGCTTCTTTGTAACAATTGACTGATATGCATTCTCTGCTCTTTCGTACCCTGCATCCTCCCTTCGGTCAGTTTCTTAACTGAAGGAGGCAGCCTTATCAACACCAACACACTCCATTTATCGATCATGCCCGACACGTGGATTTCTCGTTTACGACACGCTCTTGGTCCCGGAGGCTATGTCGACCAAATGCGTCGTAGTGTGCAATCGGTCGTCTTGTACGAAGCCTTTCGGGGCGTAGAACCCTGCATGAATACCTTGCGTCCGTTTCAGCGGAAAGCGGCGTATCTCGAACAGTGTACTCATCTGTTGAAGCAATTGGTCGACGAGGGGTCTTGTTGCCGCATCAGAGTGCGGAAATCATGTACCGGACCATGTCGAGTCAAGCACCTCTCGATGGGACGGCCGCCATTACCCGACATCGGGGATTGCAACAAGAATTGGAACAATTGGCGCAACAAATCAAACCATTCTGGGTAACGGGACGGTCTCACGAAGAAGCGGTAGATCGATTGGCGCATTATTTGTTTGTACGTATAAACTTAATCTTTCGGAATATTGCAAATTTTCTACAGCGCACTCAAACACTTCCCTCTCCCTGTCTCTCTTTCCGCGTACAGGAATCTCGATCGGATGGAAGTCACCGTGGTAGACCGACTCCACCCATGTGGGAACACGCCAATAATCACGTCATGTTGACCTTTCGTCTGTACTATCAAGGAGATCAACTCGATACGAACTTTCCGGCCCCGGTTTTGATGGTAAACTTGCAAGAACTGCGCAAAAAGGAACGCAGTGAAGTGCCCGACTCGGCGGTGATCAAGCCATCGCCTTCCAAGAAAGTAGTGGTCGAAGAAGAAGAGGAAAAGCGATTGACGGTACAAGAAGTACGTGAACATTTGGAACTACTCAAAGAGTTTGAAGGGGTTATTCCAGACGAAGAAATTGCCCAACGCAAACGCGATTTGTTCTTGTCGCTTCCCACGGTTCCCGCGAAACGCAGCAAGGCGGATGTGTGAGATGGGCAGAAAAGAAACGCTGTTGCTTGTAATGAGTTCTCGACGTGAGGCCAAAGTTTAATAAGAATGTTGATCTAGTCATTATTTGTATTGCCAAAATAAATTTTATTCGTTTAGTTTCACAAACAAACATCAAACCACATTTTTCCATCCTCTTGCGATTTCAACCACAGTCGTCGAAAATGACACAAACTCATTAAAACGACGCGATTCGGTGTCGCGTCGCTGTTCCATATTTCCAAGGCATCTTCATACGGAATGGGCGTCACCACATTGGTTTGATTCCATTTTTCAATGGCTTGATTCATGTCATCCCAACTCATTTGCATTTGTACAATTCGGGGTGCGGCACTATATTCTTGTTCCGTAATGAGAGGCAATCGAGTGTGATCTTGCGACGTATCTTGAAACAACGAACAATTGTTGTTCGAAGTGCTCGACGAATGCTGCGTACTTTGTGAAGCATTCTCGTCGTCGTCGTCGTCGTCGTCCTCGTCCTCGTCCTCGTCCTCGTCATGACTGTTGTGAGAATGAAACTGCGAAGATGATATAGTTTGATGCAGCAACAGCGTAGCATCCGAATGGTGTTGTTGCATTTCGTGTTGCAACAAACGCATCGGTGTATTGGACGAAAGTTGTTCTGTCGTCTGGCGAGCCGATCCATTCGAATGTGTCGTTGTCGGCGGATGATAATTAGTCGTTTTGACGGTACTTTTTGTGCATGCGACCGTTGTGGTCTGATTCCTGGGAGTCGTCGTACTATCGTTGGGTACGACACGAAAGCCGTGTGGCTTTGACACGTCGGGTTCGAGATGATACTTTTGATCCAAATCACACGTGGTCAATAGTTGCAAGTGGTCATAATCATCGTCATCGTCTTCTTCATCGATCGTCAATTGGAGGTCCAGCCCATGGTTACGTTCATCCTCCTCCACCACTTGAATGTTGGAAGGTCGTCGGACTGCCGAACCATTTGGTTGGCTTTGATGACCGGGCACTAGGGTAGGACAATAGAGGGCCGAATCATCTTCGGTCACATTCCAGCGAGACGCCACAACGGTCGATGGTGCCTCCTCCGATGTCGATGATGATGATGATGATTGCGTGGATGATGTACGCGAAGCCGCACTGTGCTGTTGTTGTTGTTTCGAATGTTGATGTTCCACCAAGGACGATCGATTTGTTAATAAGAGTGAAGCCATGGATTCATCCAATTGTTGCAACGCCACTTGGATTGATGAAGCTCGTTTCGTGTCCACAGTCGATGATCGAGTCGGCAGTGTACTTTCCTCCCGAGTCGTTTTTATACCACTATTCTCTTTTGTTTCTTCTTCCCTGCCATTGGTGTTCTTTGAAGTCTCCTTTTTGTTACTGTCGTCTTTATTTCCTGTTTCGATGGCGTCTTGAATGACTTTGTAGTACTACTCTTTCGGTGTTTATGTCGATGTTGATGTCGATGATTTTCCTTCTCTTCCTTATTCTTTTGCTGTAACTTTTGATCTTGCAATACGGAATCATAGAGGAGTGATTCGGGACACGGTTTGGGTCGTGATAATGTTAGAGGATTGCTGGTTGTCGTCGTCGTCGTAGAAGTAGTAGTTTCTTTCTGCATTACGGCTCGTTGTTGTTGTGTCAACAACAGAATGATGCTTTCCATTTTTCGTTGCTGTTCTTGTTCGATTTCGAGAAATGACGCTAGTCGATGTTTGAATGGTAGTTGTTGCTGTTGTAGTTGTTGCTGTTGCTGTTGTAGATTATATTCCAATTGTTGCACACGATCTTCTTGTTCTTGGAGTAGTTGTTCTAGAGTTGTCGACGAAGAAAGTGAGAAAGGTAAAACGAAGAGGAGGATGATTTATTTTTTATTAATGAATCAAATAAGGACATCTGTGATTCTTCGAACGTACCGACATTGAAATTGTGACTGATTTCGTACGCCCATCGTTGTAAAGATGATTGTAGCATACTTTGCTGGTTCGATGAAAGTAGAGGATTGATTGTATTCAGAAGGATGGAATTTGAAAAAAACGAAACGAATGAAGGAATGAAGGAAGGAAGGAAAATACAGGTAATAGGACGGCTCATCGCATTTTTGTTATTGTTACCTGGTATTGTTATTGTTATTGTAGTTGTTGGTCTCTACGCCGTCCGCTTCGCGCGCGTCACGTCCACAACGGATTTTTCAACGGAAACCCCATTTCCGTTGTAAGTCAGAGCAGGGCATTCGAAAAGGAAGCCACACGCCATTCGATGATGATTGATTATTACGGTATTTTTTTATTTTCTTGTTCATTGTAATATTATAAATACTTGTAATTGCCGTTCCTTTCTTTCTTTCATTCTTTCTCCTATTCTTCATTCTTTAATCGATTCTTACACTTCTTCTTCCACTCAACAATATGCCATCACATAATAATAATAACAATAATAATAACAATCCACGACGATTGTTGTCGTGTGATATGATCGATTCCGCCGTAGCAGCCTTGCAACTTGTCTTCCAAAAACATCCGGGCCCGGCCGCACTGCAACACCACATGGTGCACTGTTGTCGCACTTTACCTCAATTGCATCAAGCGTTATACGCTGGATTAGATTGTTTGCAATATACCATATTCCCACAAATGCTGCAACATGATGATTCAACACAACTTAATCACTGGTTACCACAATTGTTTTATTATCTTGTCCGATTGCACGATGGATTGATTTTTACTATTTCGGGAGAATGTCGTAGTAAAAAAGATCAACGTAGTACATATCCCTTTCCGAGTCATTTACCACAATCGTCTCATACGTATCATCATCAAGGCATTTATAATGGTACCAGTTGGGATGAATGGAATGATCCGACGAATGGTTTAGTGGTGCGTTACAATAAGGCGATACACAATAAATCGTCCCCCCAATGGTGGTGGGAATGTACGCTCGAACGATTTCCGATTCTGGAGCAATTTTGGAATCAATTGGAACATGAACAACAACAATTGCAACAACGTTTTATGGAATGGCAAACTCGCCTCTTACCAGATCAGTTGCAACACCACTGTCAAGCTCACGTACAAAAAATGGTATTTACCGATAAATTGGAACAATTGAAAGTGAAATGGCACGGCACAACCTATCATTGGCAGCGTCTGCAGCAGTCCAATGAAGAGGTATTGCCCTTGCAGTGGCAAACACCGCAGGATTGGGAACCCGCGTTCCGGACGTGGTGTAAGTCCATCGCCGTCAACAAAAGCAACAACGCTACCAAGACGAAACGACGACGCATCGTTCTCGAGGAAGAAGAAGATGAAGAAGAAGAAGAAAAGGACGAACCCACAAATGCCTTGAAAGTCCGCATTCACCACCAAGACACTTCGTCATCACCCGGCGATCCAGAAACATCGATTCGGGAATTGAAACAACAATTTGGAGTCAATGTGACACAATTGGAAGCCTCGCATGATTTTGTGCAAGCCGAAGAACAACAAACGCGTCGCGAAGGAGAACGGATTGATCAGGATCGCCGTGTGTTGGAAGAAGACTACGAAGACGCGGAAGAACGCTTGGAACTGACCAAAGTGCGATTGCAACGATCGCGGCAAGTCTTGGAACATTTATTACAACATCAAGCCGACGACGATGATTTGTTGTGGAATGCGCGAGAACATGTCCGTCAACTCGCCATGGACGTGGGAAATCAGTCGTTGTGGTATCCGGCGAATAAGCGTCAGGAATTTCACCTCCAACAAGCGTATCGAATGTTTCAGTTGGCACACACCATGATCGTTCAATCGCAAAGCAGTTTGCAGGAGACCGAGACTTTTTATCAACGAGTTTTATGCCTGGTATTGGGACAAGCTCAAACGAATATGGGAATTGTCTTGGTGGAACAACAGAAATATCGTGCCGCCGTTCAGCAATTGCCAACGACCGCGGTGGATCAGTTGCTGCAAATGATTCAACAACAAATGCCGTCGAAGGAGGAATCATTGTTACAGCACGAACTGCAAGCGTGGCAATTGTATTCGTTGACAATGCGTTGGCGTGGTGTAGCCCATTGGCATTTGCACCGTCGGGAAAAGGCACAATCTTGTTGGAAGGATGCGGCCTCGTGTTTATTCAAACTTCAGGGCGCCAAGCAGGAGGACAATGAACACTATCGTGCATTAGTAGAGGAATGCATCATGGCATGCGTGGTATGTGCGGATATGTTCCGTCAAGCACTACATCAGGAACACAGCAACCGACATGAATCGACCACGGTGTCGCAATCGTATTATGAAATAGCACAGTCTGCCTTGCGCGAAGCGATTGGTCTGGCACAGTCGCTGCAGGCGCACAATTCTCCGATGACTGATGAGGATGAGGAGAATGTTTACGATCCCGCAACATTGCAAGAGGCTGCGACCGAATTGGAGCAATGGTGGAAGGCACGTCAACAGGCACAGCAAGTGACATTAGCAAACGCTGATCTCCCCGTTCATTTGGAGCGTTCCGACATTCCTCTAGCACCACCTCCACCGACACGTCGTTTAATATGGAATCCGCATTCTTCGTCGGGACAAAGACGGAGAAAGAAACTACCATCGGTCGGAACTTTGGTGAACAGAACGTCGAGTATGGAAGAGGAAACACACACGGCTGCCAACACTCGCATTCCAGAACTACCCTGGGGCGACGCCTTGTTTCCTCGAAACGCTCGGGGTCAACCGATACTTCCGACGTATTGTGGCCCACCACCGATGGATCCGGAAATGGCAGTACTTGCTCAACGTTTGGGGATCGTGATTCCGCACTTTGAAACCATGAAGGAACGAAGTTAGGAAAAATAGAGTATTGTTTGCTTGTCATTTTAATTTGAACCTTGTTAGCTTGTTATACTATACTCATTTTTCTAAAATTATGATTGCACTATGGGTTATCCCAACAAATCATGCGGCAATTCAATGCCCGCTTGTTTCAACAAGGCCTTACTCATGCGTTTTTGGGGAATCGAATGAATCAATCCTTGCAGTAACAACAATTGTTGTTGGTGTTCACTCAAATTGGGACGCAACAGATTGGGTTGGGTACTCAAATGCGCACACGCAATCGCGGTCGCCACCGATAAATTGAAGGATTCCGCAAATCCCACCATCGGCAGCGTAAAGAGTTCATCGGCGGCATGCCTCATTTCGGTCGTAATTCCACGTTCTTCATTGCCCATGACAATACAGATCGTTTGATCGGAAGGCCACACAATCTCACGAATATCTTTCGCGTCCGGTGACAAACAGGAAGCGTAGATGCGACAGTTGTGTTGTTGTTTGTACTTTTCAAGTGTCGAAGTTAAAGTCGCATCTTGTTGAATAATGTATTGTTGCAAGGTCATCCATTGCGCACTCCCCATGGCCGTTTTGACACCCTTCTTTTGTGACAATGCCATGGTTCCTTGATACAGAGACGGCTGTAAGAATACATCGGCGTATTGGATGCCGAAGGAATCCAACGTCCGCAAACAGGCAAAAGACATTGGAGGGATTGGCGGGATTTTCAAACAAGAAACGAACATTTTGGGTCCTTTTGCCAAGACGGATTGAATGCGTTCAACGCGGGCGGGTCGTACGTACGGCAACAAAGTGGCAATGGAGTTTTGGACTTGTGTCAAAGAAAGTGATTGCCATAATTGTTGTTTATTTATCGAAGGATTGCTGTTGTTTTGTGATTGTTGTTTATCTTCATCGTCTGCGTTTTGTTGGAAAAAGCGTGCATCCGATTTCGGTTTGCGACTGAATTCAAAGGTTTCCCATTCTAATTCATTGTTGTTTGTAATAGTTGTAGTCGACGAAGAAGGAGAAGATGTAGCCAGTAATCGAAACAAGCCTCGATTCTTAAAAGGTGTTGTCATTGATGGAGTAATGATGAAGGAATGAACTCGAGAAAGTGATGATAAGACCAACATGATGCTAGTGAAAGTCGACGAAACGAGAAAGCGGTCCTTTTGTGAAGCATTTTCGCGGAAGAGCCCTTGTGTTGAGGTCGCTGTTACTTTTCTGAAATCTGGTTAGGCTGTGTTTTACTTGCGACGCAGTAGGAAATATGAATGTCCTTTTCAGCTTATTATTATTGTTAATTGTTATTATTGTGGACGAAAAGTTGTTTTGCTAAAAAAAACGAGAGAGAAAAAAAAAAAGAAAACGCGAGACGATCGAACGGAGGAAAATTAAGTCGCGGCCGCCATTCCCGAGTGGTAGGACGGACAGACGAAGAGGACAATCAAGGATCAAGGATCGCCCAAACTATATAACAAGGAAATGATTCGCCAGCCGAGTAGCCTAAACGAATTGTCAGAAGTCTCTAAAGGTTCATAGGTTCATGTTAGTAACTCTTAACCAAATGTTGAGTCTTGAGGCCATGTTAGTGACTGCAAACAATTGAATTCATCACACCAATCCACAACATAATAATCCCGATCCACTGACAGTATATCTCTCTCGTTCTATTACTCAAGCAGCTGTAGTAGTCAAAGTTGTTGGTGATCTTTTCTATGCAACAAGGAAATGCTTGCAGTGTGATCAATAGGACCATCAGAGGAATAAAAAGGAACCGGCGATCCAGTCCCGTCTAAATCATGTCATTCTCTTCGGAAATACGTACAGACCAAGCTCTGACACAGGCGCACGGCGGAACTGATGAGTTGCTCTCCGACGTGGCGTAGAATTCGACTATAAAGCTAAGCTGTATGGGAACGTCACTCTTGAGAATGCCAATGGCTTTTGATTGCTTAAAAAATATAAAGAACGATCGAACGAGAAAGCCAACAAAGCAGACGAGCAAACACCTATCACAGGCAACTACAAGTACAAATAATACAATCCAACCATCTTATGTGTTGTGAGTTGTGAAAGGTTTACTAAGCCAGTATTACTATAAACAGCAAGATTGAACCGTCATGAGACACTTGGCGATTACCACCATACTCATTGTGTTGCAGCGACACGGAGACGCCTTGGTTCCTTCCTCATCGGCCATTCGACGACCTACAACACAGTTACGCGCTACAACTACAACGAGTGAAGCCTGGGAACGTTTAACGAATCGTTTACAAGAAACAACTGTATCACCTCTTTGGGGAGAGTCAACGAGCAATGAGTTGTTGTTTTCGATGAAACAACAAGTTTTCGTTTCCTGGTTCAGCCATCATTTGCCCGTTGCCGGGTGGACACCGCCATCCTTGTTCTCTGCATCACCTTTCGTTTGGGCGGTTGTTACCATCCTCTCGACACTTTCGTTGTTGTATACACTCTCCTTTCCGGCACCCGATTATCGACAAAACAAAGAACCGTACGCAAGAGGACAGTACGATCCGATAGCCGCCCAACTGTATTATCCCCAACAGGCACCATTCGTCGTGTTACAACGATTGTTGCAATTGTTTCGATTGTCGAATAGTTTCATTTGGAAAGTACTCATTTGGGATAAGTACATTATGAAACAAAATACCAACAATCCGGCTATACAGAAACAACGCGCGAACGAATTGTTGTCGATTGTCCAACAATTGGGACCGACGGCCATCAAGATTGGACAAGCGCTCAGTGTGCGGCCCGATTTGATTGCTTCGGATTATGCTCAGGCATTGGCGACTTTGCAAGATGCGGTCCCGCCGTTTCCGAATGCACAGCCAGTGTGGGAACAATATACTGCAGACCAAGTTCCACCCAACGTCAAAGTCAATTTCGATCAACCGCCCATGGCGAGTGCGAGTATTGGACAAGTCTATCAAGGCACCATTCCCGAAACGGGACAAACGGTAGCCATCAAATTGCAACGACCGAATGTGCTGGCGGAAATCGCGCTCGATTTGTATATTGTGCAAAATATCTTGTTGCCATTGTATCAAAGTATTCCGGCAAACGCCAATTCCAATTTACAACCCCTGATACAAGAATGGGGACGTGGCTTTATTGCCGAATTGGATTATCGACAAGAAGCACGAACGACGATGCAATTCAATCAGGCGATGCAGGAACGGCAATTGGACAAGGTATTGATGGCACCAAAGGTCGTGTGGTACTCGGAACGTGTGCTCATGACGGAATGGGTCTTTGGGAAACGATTGGATCAAATTGATGATCCTAAAATGGTTCCACAATATTGTTCGGTCGCATTGAATGCGTATTTGATCATGTTGCTGGAATTGCAGCAGTTGCATTGTGATCCGCATCGTACGTGTAGTGTGAAGGTGATGTACGATCGTTACTCGGATATTGCGTTCTCACGGTCTTGTCTTTTCTCCTCGTTCCCGAACATTCAAAGCCGGAAATTTGTTAATATCGTCCAACGACAACAAACTGTGTATTCTCGATTTTGGCATGACGTTACCCATCGACTCCAATCTACAGTACCGTCTACTGGAATTTGTGGCACATTTGACAGCCGAACAATACGATTCATTGCCTCAAGATCTGTGTCAATTGGGATTTTTGAAACCGGAAAAATTAGAATTCGCCCAACGGAGTGGCGTATTAGAACCCTTGAAATACTTTTTGAAACAGGCGGGAAAAGGGGGTGGTGCCGATCAAGTCCGTGAACGCATCTTTGACGAATATCGTGCCAAATTTCCGGGTTTGTCCGATGACGAGTTGCGTCTCGAAATGCGCAGCGAAATGAAATCGCGAATGCAAGACATTGTGCAACGAGAAAGTATTGCCACCGGCATTACGATGCAAGTGGAAGATTTACAAGAACAGAATCGAGATTCGTTTCAAATCCCAGAGTGGTTCGTGTACACCTCCCGGGCCTTTTTGACCTTGGAGGGTGTCAGCTTGCAAGCCGATCCGTCGTACTCGTTGATCCAATCGTGTTTTCCGTACGTCGCGCAACGACTGGTGGCTGATGAAGATCCTCGGGCCAAACGGGCCTTGCAGGAATTGTTATACGGTAGCATGGACAACACCCGGGCGAAACGATTGCAAGATTTAGCACAAGGAATCACTTCGTACAAAGCCACCAACACCAAGACGGTGAATACGAGTGCCAAAGACAATACCGCAGCGACCATTGCTCTATTGAAAGACGGTGCCGACATTTTGTTGAACCCCCAGGGTAATTTGTTGCAAACCATTTTATTGGAAGAAGGTGCCTTGGCCGCATCGGCGCAAGTCAAAGACTTGTTGCAACAAAATTTGTTGTTGCCGAGTCGCGTACGGGAACTGTTGTCCTTACCCAAGGAAATCGAGTTGCCGTTGGAGAAACCTTTGCAGAGATTGTTACAAAAGACGCCGTCTGAAGAACAAGCACAAACTTTGGCAAGTACCTTGTTCGAAATGGCTCAAGAGCAACAACCACCGTTATCTTCCACACCCCGATCACTCGAACTCGAACAAACTGCACTTATTTTGAAAGAATTGCGCGAATCGGCTCCGAAATACGTCCCTTGGATGGGTACCTTGGGAAATAAGTTTGTGGCACAATTGTGGAAAACCGCTCAAGACAATTGGCAGCAACTTGAGAAACAATAGAATTATTGTCGATCCACTACGTCTTGCAATTTAATAATAGACACAGCAATTCAATGACATTCGTTCCTTTGCATTAGTCGCTCCGTGAGACGTGGCATTCGACGGCGGATATTGTCGACTCTCTACCAGAATTATATGTACAGTCTTGGATATAGGATTTGGAATATAATCTCATTTTGTTTAGTCATGGTCAACTTTCTCGCAAATACAATACTTTCGAGTGATCGTTCTCGAACAGGATCTCCGATGTTTGCAACAATAGGACGACGTTCTCGACTCAATCGTCGCACATTGTTACAAAAATAGCGTTGACGGCGAATAGTCGTCCTTCACATTACGATTTTATGGCACGGATTCTAAATTGATTCTATACCCTAGCACACTGTTTTTTTTCTAGGTGACCTTAACGTGGCTGTGTTTCCCCAGCAACGAGGTCGACCTATGCATGAGCGAAAAATTCCCGGTTACTTGTTCCCTTTCTGCGGTTTTTCTTGTTTCTACGAGCTGTCACTGTCAGCTGTCCCCCTGTGTCCCTCATTATTTATTCCAGCAACGAGAAACGTTAGAAGCCGTGAGACCGTTCCGACAGATCCATGGGAAAAAGTTCCCGTTGATCTGATTCGATGATGCCCCCTTGCGTCAACCATTCTCAATGTTGTCGTAAGGAACGTCAAAATGAGGTCATGTGGATACGAAAACGGTGTTCAGATCATTGTTTTCGTAGAGGGCGGGCGGGACTGACATCATGATCTCGTTTTTCCTTTTCCCGGCATCCGAAAGGTTGCAGTTGAAGTACTTGTACTTGTACTACTTGGAGTACGTAAGTACTACGTGGCAAAGAACAACGAACGAATAACACGTTTTCCATAAATTCATTCTTTCTCTTGTACGGTAGTAGGTCACCAACGACTCTTTGAGAAAAATAGCCTAAGTAAGTTCTATAGCACGATACGTGCTTAGTGGAATCGTTCTTGGCTCTAGTTGCAAAGAGTAGTCCGGCACACGAGTGAGTAAATTAGTAAGAAGTCATTGGATCGCCTCGCTGAAACTGAAACCGATTCTCATCGCACAAGGAGGATTGCATTTTCTTCCCAAAACGACACTCTACAAAGGAATCGCAAATCCTTCCATTCTTTCTCTCTCATCATCATTATCATCATTATTATTATCATTTTCATCATGATCAAAACCATTGCTCACGAAGTCGCGTACTGGACATCTTGTTTGGTGATTGCGGCCGCTCTCGCGGTTTTTCGGACCGTCGTCTTTCTATTGCCCGTGTCGTTTCTCAAGAAGGTCTTTACAGCCAAAATGGAAAAACTGGGTGTGCTTGTGACGAATGGTCCCAAAGCCCTTGGGTTTGATAAAAACAAATACACGGCCGAGATGGTGATTCACAGTGATGCCTTTTACAAGCATTTAGGTGACGGACCGTTGTTGCATGTTATGGGAGATACGTACATGGTGAGGCATTGTTGTTGTTGTTGTCGTCGTCGTCGTCGTCTACTAGAAATGAATGAAAAGCAAAGATGCTTTTGTTTTTGTGTCTTCTCGTGTACTATATATGTAACCCTATCTTTCACTAACTTGAGCGTTTCATAGGACGGCTTGTGGACGGATTTTGATGAAAGCAAAGTCCAGGAAGCCATTCTGCTCAAAGCACCCATGCGCAGTCATCCCATGGGTCCCTTGTGGGAATGGAATCACGTGGCGCGCAACCAACAAACGGTCAAATTGAGCAAGCGTGTGGCCGAAGAACACTACGACCTGGGAAATGATCTCTATGCGGCGTTTTTGGATGAAACCATGACGTATACGTGCGCGTACTGGAAGCCAGACACCCGCACCCTGAAAGATGCCCAGATTGCCAAACTCGATTTGATTGCGCGGAAACTCAAACTCAAGCCGGGATTGAAAGTACTCGAGATTGGCTGTGGGTTTGGAGGTGCGGCAAAATACATGGCCGAAAACTATGGTGTTTCGGTGGTCGGTTACAATATTTCCGTCGAGCAAGTCAAGATTGCTCGTGAACGCACCAAAGGATTGCCCATTGAGATTCGTGTGGAAGACTACCGCAATGCGAACGAAAAGTTTGATCGCATCTTCTCCGTAGGATTCTTCGAAGCGGTCGGTTCGCACAATTTCCGTGCCTACTTTGAAGTCTGTGACCGCTGCTTGAAAGAAGATGGCATCATGCTCTTGCATACCATTACGTGCAGTACCACCCGCATGCTCCGGGCCGGAGGTTGGTTGAACAAGTACATCTTTCCCGGCGGTGAGTTGCCGTTTACGTACGAGTTAGTGACCGAAGCCGATCCCATGTTCCGTGTGGAAGATATGCACAACATGGGAGACTCCTACGCCAAGACTTTGAAGGTTTGGAACGATAACTTCAACCGTGCGTGGCCAGAACTTAAGCCGAAATACGACTCGTACTTTGGCGGAAAGTTCAAGCGCTGCTGGAACAATTATCTTCAAGTTTGCCGCGCTTGTTTCGATGCGGGTTCCGTGAGCTTGATTCAAGTCGTGTACACCCGCGACGGCGTGAAAGGAGGATACATCTGTGAGCGTTAATGACGACAGATTGCTTTCGTTTTAATAATTCTACCACGGTAATTTTGTTGCCTTTTTTCACAAGTTCATTGCAATACAAAGTACGGTCACATACTTTGTAGGTCACAACTGGGAGATACGGAGTACAGTACAAGTACATCTCCTTATAATTTTTTGCTTTCTTCCTTGCTTCATGGTCAGTCAGTCGTCCGAAAAGGAATGAAGAAGTCTCTTTTCCAACTCACTCAAATCGTATTGAGACGCATTCTGTTGTTGCATCATACAAAGTGAAAATTGCTTTTCTTTTATCCGTGTATATTCTATTAACTCACGAACCATGTTATCGAGAATTACATCCATTGGTAGAAATCGAATCACCGGCATCCGCCGCCTGACCAGCCGGCCTACCAAATTACCCGAAAATGCGACACCCGAACAAGTTCAAGCTTATTTGCGTCAAGCGAATGCGACCATGGAACAGTATCATTACACGCGCGAATTAGCCCGACAAGGCAAATTACCCAACAAGAATGCTCATTACGGTCCGGCGACAGCAGACTCCACGGGAACGATGCAATTGGGGATTGTCGCGTTCTTTCTCGTGGCGTTTGCCTGTACTCCGCTAATCGGCAAGAAAATGGCGCAAGATCCCGAATTTCGTTCTCGCTTTTCGTGGTACGACTATACGGTCCGTAAACCCGAAGCACCGTGGACACGACAAGAATTGCACGAACAAATGGTGGCGGTCGAGAAAGAATTGCGGGAAAGGGCGATTCAGGGAGATTTTGATCCAGAAAAATTAGATGTCTTGCAACGCCAATTTCGGAAGTTGGATGGGAGTGGTGAATCATCATCATCATCTTCATCGAATTATCCCTCGGCGTGGGATCGGATCCACCCTGGTTTAGAAAAGGGAGAAAAAACTCAATGAGGATGATTGATATATCTAAAGTAGCAATGATAAGCTAAACTGTGCTACCAAACACCCTTATATGATAAAAGGGAACCGCCTTGTAGTCTTTTCATTTCATTAAACATTTTATTTTTTCTCTTTAATCATCATCTTCTAAATCGTCCAAATCATCATCGTCTTGTAGAAACAACTCTTGATTTACATGCTCCGCCAATTGCTCGACTTTCGCTTCGGATACACCATTATTGCTGCTCACAATATCATCATCCTCACGATCCACAAACAGTTCCTTTTTGTACTCGTACAAGTCACGTCCCGACAAGATCGACAAGCCTTTCCCTCCCTTTTTTCTTTTTGAATTCTTGTTCGACGGTCTTTTGCACGGCTTCGGCTTTTTGCTTTCGTTTCCGTTCTTTCCACGCCGCAAATGTTTCGGGGGTCACAGGTGTCCCCTTGCCTTGCAATTGTTTTACTTTTTCTTGTCGTTGCTGTTCAATTTCATCCTCTAAAGTGGGTACATAATCCGGATTGTCCTGTTTGAGTTTTTCCGCCATTTCCTGGGCATCCATCTGGTACATTAATTTCATAGCACGGCTCGTCGAATTTTTCGGGGCATTGTCATCGTTGTGATCACGGCCTTTCGCTTCAATTTTGGCGCCCGTCGGTTTGTTCTTTTGTACAGCCAAGAGGGCGGCTCCAAAGAGGGCTTCCTGCTCTTCCTTGGCGGCTTTTTTTCGGGCTTTCATTTCTTCCTTGTGCTTTTTGCGCTGTTCTTCGAGTTTGCGCAATTTGGGATCTCCAGAGTTCATAATGTTCTTCTGAATACTCTCGACTTGTTGCTGTACTTTTTTAGATTTGCTTTTGTTTTTCAAGCCAAAGGTTTTATCTTCAATCGCTTTTTGTTTTTGCTTTTGTAAAACCTTTTGGAGACCTCGGGGACATTTTTCTTGGGCATTGTGAGAAGAGGATGTGTATTTGAAGCGGAATGAGTTGATAGAAAGGAAAGGAAAAAATTAGGAAGACTGGAGAGGCGCGTTGCTCTTTGTTGCTTTCCCTCTCCTTTTGTTGTCATCAATCGTTGATCTCTCGCAAAAAAAAAGTCGTCGGCGTGAACATTTATTATTTGCACCACAAAATATTATACTCCGTAGTAACGAACCAGACAGAGGGAGGAGCGACGGCAAGTCGTCAGCGCAAGTAACTAGCCCTAACCTTAGTCTGTTATTTAACTTTTTTGTTGACCGTACAATCCGCTATTTGTGTCACGGCTCGTGTTTTCTGCGACGAAACGACCACAAATGTTACATTTCCACTTAGTGTTCGATTTATTTCGTTGAAACCTTCGAACAATTTTATAGAAAAGACATAAGATAAAAAAAGCGTTGGGGAAATCGCCACAACATTCGGTGTACTTACTTTGTATTGAAGATTGAAGGTCTAACTCCAAAGGCGTTTCACACGGAAATCATTCATTCATTCGTGTCAAGTTTCACGCAATGCACGTTCATTCATTCCTTCCAAACCAACCCCACAAATCAATGGTCGACCCCACAAAAAACGCACGTAACATGATACGACCAGCCACTGCTTTGAAACGAACATCCCGTCGCAAACGATGGCTGATCCATTGGAAAACAGTGTCACAAAGCACCGCGTCGCCAATCTGGCTGATTGTGTGGATCGGCATGCTTTCTTCGCACCAGATTTTCAAGGACCCCACCACTTTCTTATTGCATCTACTTCTCACAATAGCTCTTTTACTTGTTTGTTACTACTTCTGGAACAAGCAAACACCAACAAGGGGTCGCTACATACCTCTATTGTTCAATGAAGCCGTCGTACTTCGACACTATCTGTCTCCTGGATTGGAATCGAGGTTCAACTGTTCCAATCCAAAGGAAGATTTGCCCTACATTTTGAAACATTTGCGTCATCGTGTCTATCAAATGGTACTCGTCAATCCGTGGTTGTGTGGCTATTTGAAAACAAATTACGGTATTCCGTCCATATGGATCGACGAGCTATCGGTCGATCGCTTGTTCTCCGAAATATGTGTCGACAATCCTAGTGATATGGAACGTGTTCTAACGCAACAAACATCGGTGGAAGTGGGGGCAAAGATTCTCAATACCAACAAACCATTTGTCAAGATTTGTATCGTCTATTCGCCGAAATGTTATGATTATTATGTTACGGTCTGCGTGACGCATATGGTTGGAGAGCCGAATTTGTTGTACCAACTTTGGGGAATGCTCGCACCAAATGCTCCCACTGTACCACTCTGGGCCGATCGTCATCATTCCTACAAGAAACATCCTTTGACAGCACTAAAGGGAGCCGCCCGTGGAAAATTTTTGTATTTCTTTCTTCGCAGTCAAGGCAGCATCTTTCGAACGCTCTGTTTTGGACATCAGCTTTCCCAAGACCAACCGCAACCCATTATGCACAGAAGATACGTCGATATGGAATGGGTGCAAAAGCAAAAAGAAGCTTATCAAAGACGACTGGCGGAGCACAAAAACGATGGATCTCCAAGCTACGTTTCGACGCAGGATATCTTGACAACTTGGTTCTTTTCTCAGCTGAAACCTTCATGTGTTTGTGTTGCTTATTCGCTGCATGATCGAGCGGAACATGTGACGATGCAGCATATGGGGAACTACTTGGAAGCTTTGGTTTTGTTTCCAGAGGAGTATTCCAACCCGGGTAACGTCCGTCGCGCCGTGGTCACGGCGGGTGAATGGGCGCCCGCAGGAAATCGTTCTGGGCGAGGAGACGATGATTCTGCCGGATTGGTCACAGGATGGCATTCTCGTCACGTCGATTTGGAATTACCTCGCAGTACCCGACAAACGCACTTGCCTCTTCGTGGTGCCATGTTCACCGGAATGATTCCTCGCGTTTTGCCATGCATGTGCTTGTTTCGAACATCGCGAGATCAGTTCGCCGTTGTAACGCTTTCCCAGGAAGAATTGCTAGATACATCAGCCTTTGGTGACCCCGTCAATGTATAGTAGGGTGACATCTCAATGTTCCTTTCAGTACAAAGCATAGACTGTTGTAAATTTCATTTCATTTCACGTGACATTCATTTCGCTTAAAAAGTATGCTTGATTTTATGTTACTGACCGAGGAAAGAAAAATGGCGTTTTTACAGTCTTGAAATTTGTGCATTTTGTTCCGGAGCTTTCAAGATGATTCGACAGTCCGCAACGGTGGCTCCTTGACCCACTCCATGTACCATGAGCGGATTGATATCTAGCTCTTGAATCTCTGGATGATTTGTCACCATGTCCGACAACGATACAAGTAACCTCTCTAGAGTCTCAGTGTCGGAAGCAGGGATGCCGCGAAACTCTTTCAAGAGATGATAGGCCTTGATCTTGTGCATCATACGACGTGCTTCGTTTCGTTTGATGGGCGCCAAGCGGAATGCCACGTCTTTGAAAACTTCGACGAAGATACCTCCAAATCCAAACATAATCAGAGGACCAAATATAGGATAGCGGTTCGCCCCAAGGATGAGCTCACGCCCTTTCGGAGCCATTGTAGTGACCAGACAACCTTTAATATCAGCGTTTTCATCGTACTTTTGGGCATTGGCAATAATCTCTTCGAAACCAGCCATAACTTCTTCGCGATTTTTCAGCTTGATCATAACACCTCCAGCGTCGCTCTTGTGAATGATTTGAGGAGATACAATCTTGAGGACAGATGGAAATCCCATGGCTTCCGCGAGATCGGCGGCTTCGACTGCGTTTGTGGCCAATTTGGTTTCTAACACAGGAAATCCATAGCACCGTAATAGATCCAGTCCATCGATTTCACCCAAGTAGGTCTGACCGCGTGCCACACAAGATTCAATGATTTCCTTGGCCTTTGCTTCGTCGTGTTTCAGCGGAAACTGCGCCAAATGCTGGCGCTCCAACCACTTGGCATAATACGAAAGCGCCCCAAAGGCTCGGGCAGCACTTTCTGGGAACTTAAAAACAGGAACTCCATGCTCTTGTAAATATTTGACTCCGGCACTGACGTCCAGTATCCCCATAAACACACAAAGGATCGGTTTCGTGGTGCGCTGTTTGATTCTCACGACACTTTTGGCCGTTTCCAATACATTCGTCATGCTTTGAGGGGTCAAGATAACAATAGCTCCATCCACGTTGTTGTCGTGAATCACAGCCGTTAAAGCGTTCTCGTAACGATCGGATCCCGCATCACCAATCACGTCAACAGGGTTGTGAAAATTGGCCGTCGCCGGAAGGTGCGATTTCAGCGTTTCCACAGTTTCTTCGTTCAGGGTTGCTAGCTCCAAGCCCGAAGATATTGTCATGTCTGTGGCAACAATACCAGGTCCACCGGCGTTGGTGACAATGGCAACTTTGTTACCAGCAGGGACTTTGCGGCGGCCTTGGCTGTCTTTCATCGTGAAGCACGAGGCGAAATCAAATAAATCATTAATGCTGTCCACGCGAATCATACCAGCCTAGGATGAAAACAAAATGAGGGAGAAATGAGTTAACCAATGATAGATCAATATAAAAAACATGCAGTTGCAATACTTACTTGCTCAAAAATTGAGTCGTACACGGCTTCCGACCCAGCTATAGCACCCGTGTGACTGGACGCTGCCAGAGCTCCGGCACTAGTTCTGCCCGACTTGATGACGAGAATGGGTGTCGGATGATCACTGTACGTCGTGATCTGTTTTACTGTTTCAATAAACTCCAGTCCACCCCGACGTAATTCTTCCAGATAAATCATAATCACTTCCGTATCTCGATCTTGATGAAGATAGCGCAACAGGTCGAGCTCATCCACATCGGCTTTGTTTCCGATACTGATGAATTTCGAAAATCCAAAATCACGATCGGCCGCAAAGTCCAAGACGGCCGTGCACAGAGCACCGCTCTGACTAATGAAGGAAATGTTTCCAGCTTTCGGCAATCGCGTCGAGAAGGAAGCGTTCATGCTGTGTTTGGGATTGATGACGCCCAGACAGTTCGGTCCGACCACCGGCACGCCGGCCGCATGACACAATGCGACGATTTGATCTTCCAAGGCACGACCTTCTGGTCCGACTTCTCGAAAGCCGGCGGAGACAATCACAATCCCCTTGACACCTTTTTCCAGAGCGTCTTGTACCGTTTGTAAGGCCCGCTGCGGAGGCAAGATAATCATTGCCAAATCTACTAGATCCGGAATGTCCAGAATACTGCTGTAGGCTTTGACGCACATAATGTGTTTGGCGGAAGGATTGACGGGGTACAACACACCGTTGAAATGACCGTGCAATAAGTTGGAGAAGATCGCATTTCCGACTTTTCCTTCTTGCGAGCTGGCTCCGACTACCGCTATGCTGCGGGGAGCGAAGATGGCGTCCAATTTCATAAAGTCGTCTGCTTTCATTGTTGTAGTTGATTTGTTTGTTTGAAATGTGCGTTGGCGTTTTTATGAAAGGAAGAAGGGAAAAGGAAAGGATTCTATATGAACAAGGCAACGAATGTCTTCAAGGTTCGCATTTCATTCCGTTCGGTTGTGTCTTACGCCTGGCGATGGCGGTAAGATGACAGACGTCAGTCGTGGGGAAGCCACTACGAACGCCAAAACCGAAGCGAAAGAATGAACAAAAGGGCCTTGAATAAGAGAAAAAGTAGATCCATATGCGAAAAGGCCTAAAACTGAATCTTCGCCATTGAGCTCGTTACCAGTACCAGGTACTCAACTCACAAATAACAATGACTACCAGTACTCATCCGCATTCGTTTTCATCATAGCTCCAAAACTGCTCCACATGCCGCCGCAAACCTCGGGACCATCTGGACATGTCGGGAAAGATGTAGAATGGTAGATGATATTGCGAGTATCCCGCTGACCGCCATCCCGTGCGTTTGTTTGAGGGCAACGCCGCGGCTACCACGATGAGAAACATAAGGAAACACCAGATACCAAAACAGTGTTCTGAACCTCTCGGCGTCAACTCGATCCATACACCAATGCTTTGGGAATGGTTCCCGGGTTCAAGGTGACAGGCATCGGCAGAATTGCCGAAAAAGATACACGTGGATCCTATTGTTCCAAGGAGCACGGGCTTTCGGCCCTAGTCCATTTCGGCTGAGATAATTTCTCCAAATGTTCGTTTCCGAAAACTCGGTTAGAACCAGATCTACACCAAAATAGTTTAGTCCCCGCAATATAGAAAGGTTCAATTTACCCTTAGCGCTGCCCCTGCAGGTGGAATACACCTGACCCGTCTTCCAGCTGTGACCAAGCGCAAACATACAACCCAGATTCTTTTTCTTTACGCATCATCTGCCGGTGTTTGAGTCCACACGATAAACGCTTAGTCCACTTTCACACTCATGTCCAGAAGATTCGTGTAACTTGAAGCATTGCCACCATCTGAACGAAGAGCCTTTACAACCTTGCTTCTTTTACGGTTGGGATCCGTCCTTTCGGAAATTTGGACACCACGCATCATCGGGTTGTCAGAAGCGCAAAAAATAGTCGTCTTCTTCATCGTCATTGTCTGCAATGAGACTGTCATAGAATGGCAGCGAAACCAGCAGCTGTTGGGATATGACAAAGGGCCCATGTTGTATTCATTTCTCCCAGTGGGCCTGATAGAGAAGCTGCGGGGACCCACTCAAACTCTTTTGCTGCACAAAATTCCCGGTATTCTGGCCGATGCAAACTTTCTTTGATATCGCCGGGCTCACAATACAGAGTCGGGCACAGAAGAGGAATGACATCCTAAGTCTATGGTGGAGGGAAATGCGCTAGGGATCGTTGCTTCAGCGTGTCTTCCCACAACATGGCGTCGCCGATATCCCAAAAAAGCATGGCGCGAGCTCTTGTTTTCCACGTGTTTTTTTAAACTTGTACTTTCTAAGAGCCACCTTTTACAGACAAAGCAGTGATACCCGCGTCGCATCGTTGTTGGTGCCGCACCATTTAAATGATGCGCCCAATTGAAACAATAATTGCCTCATTGAGGCAAAGTCGTCTTTGAGAGTGTTTCCCGTCGATACTCATATAATTTAACAAGGCTGTTGGCGACGAACCGACGGTTTTCCCACGCAATCGACAGCAAAATCCGTTCGAAACCGACCAGCTAAATGTGTAAAGTGTTTTCTCCAGAAGTTGTTGTTTCGAATATCCATGTTCATGATAAAATCTTTTATTCAATCAGTTTCTTCTTTAAAACAAAGATGCAATTTTAATGGTTTCTTTATGAAAACATCGGCTTTCATTCATTCATTTTTTTCTCATTATTTTATTCAATGCAAAGTCCATGTGCCCCTTGACAGAAGAATCAGTCACTCCGTGACACAAATGCTTATTAGCTTATACCAGAATAGTTGACTGTGACATGATCGATGCTCTCTGTAGTATCCATTTACAAGCGATAATAGGATCCGAAATATCCTTAATAACGAAACACCGTACAATAAGTATAGTTCTTATTACTTAACTATCCACACATTAATAGCGTTATTTGAGCGTTCAGAGCGGTTGGAAGGATGTTTCAGCGATGCACTTCATTCGTGACAAGAAGCCAAAACGCGACCACAACAACGCGCACAGAACAAGAATCAAATAATCGCATTGTTTGTTGCTTCTCTTTTCTGTTACAAATCAACATTTAATCGTTCGAGAAGAGAGAGGGAGAAAAATGAAAGCGTTGAGCTATCAACTTCGCAAGAAGAAGTTGCAGGCGAAGCACGCCTTCGTCATCAAAAAGAATCATCGCGAAAGCACGCTCCTTTCCGAACTGTCATCACCGGCGGCAAAAGCGTCCGTGTCGCGTCTTCGCTGGAGCGCAAACAGTCCTTCCGAACAAGCTCATCAGCTCTTTGTACAAATCGGTGAATTGCTTCAGACCGGGACCCAGGACGATTTGTTGGCAGCCGTCGATTCCCTCAAAACGCTTTTCGTGCAAGCAAACAACGAGAAGGACATGGAAGCAACAAACTTGTTCTATGAAGCCATCACGGAATACCATTTTCACTTGCTTTGCCGTCTTTTGACGCCCGGAACTTGCGAAAAGATTCAAATCAAAGCAGTGGGTATCTTTGTGGAAATTGCGTACAGTAAATACTCTCGTCTCATTGTCAGTTCCGATGATGCACTGGAGAAAATAATCGCGACCCTGTATGCTACAAATAAAGCTATACGTTTGCGTGCCGTCGGATGTATCGCCAATTTGGCGGTCGAAGGGAACTTTCGCGAGTATCTGTTGAGCAAACCTCGCGTGATGACGGGACTGTAAGTTACCTGATTCGCTGGTTTGTGATTAACCGAGCAATCAAGAGGTTCTCATTCTTTTTCCTTTCTTTCCTTTTTTTAGTATTCGAAATCTGGAGTTAAGTCACAAAACGATTCAGGATGCTGCTCTCGTCATGATCAGCTGTGACACGTGCTGGGCCGTCAACAATCTCATTTCCATGGATTCCGCGTCAGGGTTTGCCAAAATTCAACCTTTTTTGCATCCCCTGGTCCAAGTACTCGCATTAATGGAACAGTGCTCGGTGGTGGACAGAACGCAACTTCATTTTTCCATCCGCTACGGTGTACGTGCTTTGGAGAAAGGTTTCGACATGGCTCGGAAAGAGAACATTTCCTGCCCACTCCTTCAGAATAAGCTACTGATTCATTTTCTATCGGTATGCATGCGCTACCGTCGTGATGCGCTGACCCGGGATATTGCTATCACAGCCATGAACTGTATGCGGCATTTTGCACTGAAAGAGTTTGCCGATGAAACCTTTGTTACGGACGCTACCAAAACGCTCAACGAGGAGCGTCAGCTTCGATCGGGGGCGGTTGAATTTCTCTCCTCATGGTGCGTTGCCTTGGGTTCCATGACCCAGAATGGCCTTTCCAATCAGATGAGTGCACACATTATCACGCGATTGGCAAATGGGTTAGCTTCCTTAACGGATACCAAGTGGAGCTGGCCGCACGAACTTCGCACCAAAGCCTGCGAAGCGATGGCGATTTTGGGTGCATCCTTGCGGAATCCGGAGCATGTTCGTGCATTTTGGATTTCCAAGGGAGGATCGTGTCTGGTGACGGCCCTTCAATTGGATTCGGAAACGGCGGTGCATTTACAGGCCCTCGCTGCCTTGCACCATTTAGTTCCCGCGAATCCGAGCCAGACGTCCTCTTTTCTACTTCCGAAAAGGGAGTTGCAGGAGAAAATGATTGCAGCTGTCGAACATATTCTCGAACAGCCCAACGATGTGACGCATGTGGCCGCGACCGCAGTTTCCATCCGACTGGAAGCTTTAAAAGATTGGGAAAATGAGGAGGCGCCGTGTGTGGACCTCATGGAAGCCAAGATCGTTCCGTCGACCAAACGCCGCCAGCGTCGAGTTGGGCGCTTACAATGCATAACAAACAAACAAACGCACAATCACGAAATGAAACGAATTTATGCATAAAACACTAAAATGAGTGATTGATAATTCTTAGTCCGTAGTGTCGTGCGTCTAGCTTATGAATCACGAGTTGCGAGTCACGCCACTTCGCTACGTCAGTCGTCGGCATGTCAATGTCATGTCACTCCCAAAAAGCTCGAACGAAAATCCGATTTTTGTGTCTGTGTCACAACCTTTCTGACATGGCATAAAGCAGCTGGCATTTTCTCTTCTTTGTTTGTTGGTTATTTCCTTCAAGAGTGAGAGAAGACCACTCATAGTATCATTGTAAGAGAGACGTTTAACATAGCATCATGAGATTGATTATGCAATACACTTGGTTGCTCGTTGTAACATCAGCGAGTGCTTTTACGCCGTCGCCGACGACCCGAAAAACATCCACCACACAACTCGATGCGATGCTATCGCGTCGTAATTGGATCAATGGTTGCATTTTCGGTGGAGGTGGTGTTGGTGCTTTCATCGCTACTACCAAGGCCAACGCACAAGTCTTTTCGATCCGGCCATGTACGGAGATCAAGAATTGCGCGTCAGTGCCGTCGATAGTGTCAAAGAACGAGTCCGTCGGGCGATATTGGAAAATCCTTCCTTGGCTCCTTCGTTCTATCATCTCAGCTTGTTAGATGGCTTGTCGTATCAAGCCAAAACGGACAAGTATGGACCCGATGGGACCATTCTCTTTCAAGTCCTCGGCCAAAAGGCACCAGCCAGTGACGAGTACATGACGAATTTGCAAAAAGCGGCCGTCGTCATTTTGGAAACGGAAAAGTTTTTGCGACAAAAGAATGCCATTTCGTTGCCCGATGCGGTGGCGATTGCGGGTGCGGAAGCCATTGAATCGGTGGGAGGACCCATTTTAGTAGTGCAATTGGGTCGAATGGATACTCCCAAGAATGCTCCTGTCAATGCGGCCTTGCCATTGGATCTGTTCAATGGCAAGACGGTTAGTAAAGATGTCATCTTGGATACTTTCCGTTCGGCAGGCATGTCGGATCGTGAAACTATTGCATTGTTGTGTGGTCTGTACACATTGGAACGCGTGGAAAAAGCACGGAGTACCGAAGACTGGCGTCAATCGGCCAAGCCGAAATTCAGGGAGCGGGGCAAAATGGGACGCATGTCGGAATTTAAGCGTTTGTCGGATGAAGATATTGCCGAGGCGGAAGCACAGGCGGCGTTGGAAGCCGATCCGGATTACCAAGATCCGGATGATGGATGGTACATTTCGGATAGTTTCGGGACGAAAGAATCGCGGTTTGGGGCTCGTTTGGCTGCCGATGAAATTAATGAACGAAATTTTAACAAGTACATTCAAGAGCTCGTCAAGATGCCCAAGGATGATAACGATTGGATCGTGAGCTTGTTGAAAGATGCCGATCGTTTGCCCACAGCAGCGACCACGTTGCAAAAGTATGCGTCCACGGTACTTGCGTTCAACAAGGATTTGAATTTATCTTACAACAGCATCACCAAATTAGGTGCTGTGTATACGGGAGGAAAGTACGAAAATTTACTCAAGGGAGGGAAACCATCCCGCAAGACTTTGAATGATGATAACTTGAATCTCTTTTAAATACTTAAACACAGCAAACAATAATAAGCAGTATTATACGGCATGCATGCTTTTCTGAAATACTTTTAGTGACCAAAGCCCCCCCCCCCCCCCGTCGTCGTGTCTGTCACGACGGCTTTTTTGGGTGACAATGGGGTGATTGACCAGGGGGTAGGACAAAAGCAAATTCGTCCTAATCCACTGATTAGCGTTACAATCCATTACTGCCTTCCACAATATCATAACCATACTGTTGCGCGACTTGTTGTATGGGACCCATGGCGGACATTTGTAAATTCCCCGGCGGTAACGCCGCTTGATAGTCGTGTTGATGAATCCACATTTGGACAATCCATTTTTCACCGTCGGCAGCAACAACAGCTTGTCCTTGATGCAAGGTCCGATCATCGGGTCGGCCATCTTGAAATGCCGGAAAGAAAATTAAGGCGGAACCTTGTTGTGGTTGTAGACACAATGGTTCTTTTTGAGAATTGCGCAAATCTCGAAATAAAGTGCCCCCACTTTTTTCTAAAGTATTCAAATACACCAGTAGCGTCATGAGACGTTGTCCACCATTGTGAAGGGCGTGCGGTGTGACTTCGTCGTAATGCCACGAAAACAATTGTTGGGGACGGTATCGTACAATTTGCGGTTCTTCCATGTGTGCGAGAGGAATGTGGAGACGAAAGTGCGCTTTGGCAAGAAATCGTGGAACAGCCGCGTACTGTGCAAACCACGATGTGGAGGTGCGTTGGGACACCGCTCCGGGGAAGGTTGGTGATTCGACCCGGATGACGCAGTTTTCGCATGGAGTGGTAGCCAATTGTTGCAATTCGTGACATTCGTCAGGTGACAAGAAATGATCAATGCGTAATACGGGAGGTGATTCATGCAATAAGTGCAATTGCATCAGTCGTTGTTGTTGTGTATTCGTAGTCGATACGATTTCAGTACCTTGTTCATCAAAGGATCGATGCAATTGTAAATCGATGTACTCCTGCAAACAGGCTTGTATTTCTGATAATGTGTAATTGGTTTTCGTCGCCGGTTTCAATTCTGTATTGGGAGGTAACGGAGGGAAAATATCATCGACAGTCGGAGGCGGTAATCCCCATTTGTCTAGCACGGGTGCATTATTATTCTTCTTCTTCTTGTTATTATTATTGATTGTATTCCATGACTTATTGGATTCATCGTCACGCTCGTGTTTTCTCCTCGGCGTGCTGTTCCTGTTACGTTTCTTCGTCGAAGTCTTCCCGAACCCTCCTCCTCCTCCTCCCACGACCAATGCCTCGGTTTTAGGGGCGAGAATTGCGATGAAAAGGACCAACCAGAGAGGGATATGCATGAGAAAAAGATAGAATAATGAATGAACGGAACATCAAAAAAATCAAAGGCTAGAATAATGGGTTGCCGTTCTTATTATGGCGTTTTGTTGTTTTGCCTCCGGCTCATCCGCTCGGACGCCTCCGGGTTCTGTAGTTCTACGGAAATGACCGGTGAATGTCTTAGCGTGATTCCTTCTTTTGTCTATTTATCCTATATCCTTATTGCATTGTCGCCTCTACTGAAAACTCTAGCTCTAGGAGCACGCTTATTATTATTTTTGCTGGTACCAGGTACTACTATTTTTAATTCCTCTCGAAGATTCTCGAACGCTTTCGAAAGATCCTTAATTCGCCTTTCAAAAATCATTCGTTGCAAAAAAAGAGTATTCCTAGTCAATATGCGTAATAAGTGAGGATGCATTTCGAAGGCATGTTCTGTGAAAATGCCGTGTTTTCCGGGGATATAATAAGAACGTCAACGAACACAAACAAACAAGCAAACAGGAAAACCAAGGAAATAATAGTCATCATCGCGGCGGATCGTCTCACAAAAAACAACAAACAAACATCGACGACAAACTGGAGTTACTTTGTAACAAAGAATCATCAATCACAATCATCACAATCATGACAGCAACTGCACACGAAGCTCCTACTGAAACAACAAAGACACACCAGCCACTGCAACAATTGGCTCACGAATTGTGGCAACGGGCGAATCATCATACGGAATCATCATCCAAACAGTATTGGGTCGCCATTGCCGGAGGTCCAGGATCGGGCAAAAGTACCTGTGCTCGAGAAGTAGCGCTTCTCTTGAATTCCTTCCAGCCGAATTGTTGTCTCGTCATTCCCATGGATGGTTATCATTACTCGCAGGAACTATTGGTCGAAAAGTACGGCCAAGAAGGATTGAAACGCAAGGGAGCTCCGTTTACGTTTGATACTACTACTTTGGTCCAAGATTTGCGACATGCCAAAGATGATAATTCGATAACGCAAAGTATGTATTTTCCAGATTACAGTCGCGAAGCATCCCGTCCCGTTGCAAACGCCATTCATTTCGATCCAAATACCCATCGCATTATTCTCGTGGAAGGCTTGTATTTGTTGCATGAGCGTGATCCAGCATGGGCACCCTTACAGGAATTGTGGGACGAACGATGGTGGGTGGAAGTTCCTTCTCGTGACGAACAAATTGAACGTGTCGTGCAACGGGCGTTTCGGACGTGGAATTCCCTCAAACGTGAATTGTGGGGAGACGGGATGGAAGGAGCCCGAACACGGACTCTGTACAATGATGTCCCGAACATGGAAACAATTGCGTATTGTCGTGACTGTGCTGATGTTATCATTGAGACGGGGAACAATGCGTGTCGTGTCTATCATCGGAAGGCATGTAAATGATAAACTTGTAAACGATCAAGAATAATAGAAAAACGATTGATTCATTAATCAGACATGGTCACAATGACTTCATCAGCGCGTTCGATACAATGCTCGACCAGGTCCATGTTTTTGACGTCCTGAATCAAACACGTGTCTCGGCGCCTTCGCGTCCGTTGCCTGATTGTTCTGCTTTAGAAAAACTCCATGTTTGTCATCGACGATTCAAGAGACGTTCGATCTGAATGAAAATGCAACCAACAAGTACCAACCTTCCACCAACAAAAATTGGATTCCTTGCGATTGTACGTGGGCAAATCTGAGCAACTGTATTCTTAAATTTCGTGTAATTTACCCCGCGACGCTGTAAAGCATCCGGACCACCATACTGTACCATCGCACGCCCAATGAAAACTGTCCATGGGAATCACGATCGCCACACTGCGGTCACAACGAGTATTAATGCGATGCGCAATGGTCATTGCGGAAGTGGTTTTCTCCGAGCCGGGTCAATGGTGACCCAGTATTTTTCTTTTTCGGTGAAGTGTTATTCTTGGAGTTTGTGATTCAACTTGTCGACCAAGCTATTGTTCTTTTCCGTTTGTTGATTTTACAGAATTTTGATTGTAATAAGGACTCGGAGTAGGATTGGGTGTTACGGCCTCCGCTGAAGAATGAAGTTGGCGATAAGGTTCCAAAAGTTTTGCGCGATCTGAATTGGCAGGAGAGCGTTCATCGTGAGTTTTTTTTCTTGAATCAAGCTTTGAGAAACAAATTGTGGGCCGACATGAGATTCAGCCTTCGTTTCAGTTCCTAATGTTTAGTATCTTTCTCTGTTGATCTTACACACCATGCTACTGACTGATGAAAGGAGAGATTGAGAATGGAGAGCATTCATTGTTCATTATTCTTTGTTTCTTTGGGCGATTCGATCGAATTTCCAATAAAGCATAACGAAACAACGAAACGTGCACCTCGCACACCAATAAAATGAGTCAATTCACGACTCAATTTCTCAATTTCCTCGTTTGTAGCTACAAAACGTGTTTTCGCCGCTTTTTTGTCTTAACGCTTTTTCTTTGGCAACAAAAATCGTTTTTGTCTCGTTTTTCGTCGAAATCGTCCATCTCGACTACCTATTTAGTATTAAATCCATTCAGCATTTAATGCTACGACCGCTGCGGAGTGTTGGATTGTGTTTTTTTTCGAAATCGGAGAATACGCACACAGCAGTCACAAATTTCTTCGCAGCAGTCTTTTCGAGCCGACTTTCTCGTCTATCTATTTCCTAAACCAACATACACCATGAAGTCGTTCACGATCCTCAGCACTGCTTTGATTCTCGCTATGACCGCAGCCAACGAAGACAAGCCGCATCTATCATCGGTCGGCCCCGCCCGTGACCTTGGAATTGTGCTGGAGAATTGCGAGAGCTTCAGCTGCAGCTTCGGTGACGATGAATACCGCGTTTGCTACTACGGTATTCCTTTCATCTCCGAGCCTCAGGAGATCTGCTGGAGAAACACCCCTATTCGCAACGCTGTTGCGAACTCTCTCCGTGTTCTCGGTCGCCTTGAATGCGGCTTCTGTCCTTAAAATCTCCAGTTAAATAAACAGCGACAAGGGGCCCCCCAAATGGATATGGAGTAAGATGTTATCGTTTTCTTTTAGTAGAGAGACTGAATTTCACTTTAATTTATTTTTGAACTTAGTAGGACCACAAGCTGGCGGGGCAACATGATAGACACTTTGTTTTGTCTACAGGGTGGGCGACACCCAAGACGATGTTTTAACTTAAATCGGCACAGTTCCGAGTTCTTTTGGAAAGCGATGCTAACGACTAAGAAGGGTTTGCTAGCAACAACCAGATAGGAACTGCTATTTTTCGATTTGATCACGTTTATTACGACGCTACGACTCGGCCAATTGGCTGTATTCCAGAGATAGCATGGACTTTGCATGCTTACTCATTCGTCGCTTACCTGGAGGCCTGTAAGACAACGCAATGAATCATCATCTCAATAGTTAGTACATCACTTTAACTGAGGACTGACTAGTAAGGATGTTACAACTTACGACTTACTATGGCATGAGGAGTTTCTCGCGAAAATGTCGAGGGAATTGATCGGAATCCGAAATTGAAACGATCTGACCAATCAGATTCTTTCTGTTGTCGATGTCGTGTAGTAGATTGACTAAAGTTTTCAATGATTCGTGGATTGACCACATAAACCTAATATATTCAATAATTTTGAGGTGATGAACGGAAATTGCGGGGGTCGGAGTTACCGTTGAATGCGACCGTCACACATACATCACAGCCGAAAAGATTCAGCTCCATGGAAATCGCTTTTTCGCTCCTCTCCCCTCTTCTATATTCATTATCTGCACCGGTTCCTTTCTCTGAATCCACTACAAGTAACAACCCGTCCCACTTCGCTATTACTGCCTCAAAAGAAACGCCATGAAATCGTTCTCGTTTATCCTCCCCGCCTTGGCTGCCATGGCCAGTAGCCCCTTGACCGCGGCCACCGACGACAAGCCGCATTTGTCGGCGGTCGGCCCGGCCCGCGACTTGGGAATCGTCTTAGAAAACTGCGAAACCTATTTGTCGTGCGGATTCATCGATGACGAATACCGTGTCTGCTACTACGGTATTCCTTATATCTCGGAGCCTCAAGAAATCTGCTGGAGAAACACCCCTATCCGCAACGCTGTTGCTTAACTCTCTCCGCATCCTCGGGCGTCTCGAATGCGGTTTCTGCTAAAAACTTCGGAATCTGCATTGATGTTGGACATTATTTGTGCCTACGGAACATAGGGTAAAGCTGTCGAGGGGACTGGAGCCGGATGAGTTGTGTAAAGTTCTAGTTAATCCTGATAGCGGTAGCCTGTTTCGGTTTCGTTCTTGCAGAAACATATACTTGGGATGATTTTTCTAATTTCTTTTGCTTTGTTGGTGGTAGTTGACTTTAAAAACATGGCAATCTCTACCTACTTCAATACACATTCCCTAAAACTGTCGTAGGCACTTTCGTAAACGTGTAGTTTCGTCTTCGGCGTTGCTCTACGAGGGCGACGGCAGACACGATCCGATGATTTCACGACGACGATCAATGCTGGATACATTCGAATGTTAGATAAGACATGGAAGCCCCCAGTGTATTATCCACTTCTCGTAATGGCAGCAAATTCTTTGGAGCATAGGACGGACTTCATTAATCGGGCTAGTTGCTGGGTTTCGATTTAGATCTGAGGCGTACTTTTGAACTCGAGTCTACAGGGGTCTTGTTTTCACCATCATCCGTATCTTTGATCGTGATCCGTATCCATCATAAGTTTTCGATCATCAATTCGACTAATAAAGATTAAGGCTACATTCCAAATGCTGGCGCTCTAGCAGCCGACCAGGTCGGCTCATTCAAAAGATCATGAGGAGTCGTGACTCACCTGTCGTCAGTTGTCTATTGTGACCAGGTTCCATACTGTTACGGAGTAAGAACCTAATCGTCATAGTAATCCGTAAGCGCGACACACTACACAAAAAGGCAAGTTTCGTCCTCTTTACATTTTTTCTACAAGGTTTCACCACGTGATACGGATCGTGGATCGTGGTCGTGATTCGGGGTTCGCTGTCAGTGCTCAAATTGTCATAGTTCGACACCCTTCAAATCTCAGATAGCGAATATCGATATTCGCGCTATAATAGCGTATTTTAGCAGAGCCATTTTTCTCAATATCGATATTTGCCGATATTCATACGCCTGACAGACGGCTTTTAGGCTTTTTACGCATGAATGGGTGCATTTTGCGGATGTCGTTGTTATGTTCGCAAAAACCCAAATATCGATATTTGTCGAATTATACAAACCGCAAGCGGCACATTGCAGTCTCGCCACCCCGTACCTCATGTGTCATGTCTCATGTTTCATGTGTAATGTCTAAGTACCACGTAGTAAGTTGGGTATGTATCTGTTTGGGCCTTTAACCTGCGTCATCTCAATAGAGTAGGTTTTCGTATTTCAGTATATTTTCACGTACTCCGAGTAGCATGTTTTACTACCTGAATTCTACAGTAGTAAAGAACGTTCACTATCAACTTTTAACAACTCCGCCAACTTTTTTACGCCCACAAGGTCATGCGTCTTGGGTAATGCGTCATCCCGGCGGCCAATGGTCTTTTTCCTGTGAAAACGTCGACCGAGGTTGACACAAATTATCGTTCGAGACAATTATTTACAGCGCTTCCAAATCGTTTCGAAACCAGCTCACACAGTCTCTTTACTCCTACAAAAGATTATCATGAAGTCTTTCTCTTTCATCCGCTACGCCTTGATTCTCGCTGTGGTTGGCTTCAGCAGCCACACTGTTACCGCTAACGAAGAAGACAAGTCGCATCTATCGGCGGTCGGCCCCGCCCGTGATCTGGGAGTCGTCTTGGAGAACTGTGAAAGCTTCACTTGCGGATTCAATGATGACGAATACCGTGTTTGCTACTACGGTGTTCCCTATATCTCCGAGCCTCAAGAACGCTGCTGGAGAAACACCCCCATCCGCAACGCCGTTGCGAACTCACTCCGCATTCTGGGTCGCCTCGAATGTGGTGGTTGCCCTTAAAGTGACGAAATGATGCGCACTTAAAAGCATTGATTGTATTAGTTGCACCACAGAAGTAAATCATATAAATGAGCGTATTTTTTCTCAATTGTGTAATATCTACCCTGGCAAGAAGCACGGTGTAATGAAAGTGTAGGCTCTCTTGAAAGCCGACATTCTCGTCAGCTCTGACAACTGGCTACTTCTACTTTCTTCGTTTACGTTTCTTGTGAATATTGTTACACACAATCCTATCCAATCGATTGCGATTGAAGGTGCATGTTGTTTTGATTGAGAGTTGAGAGGCGTTTTACGATCAACCTCGCACCTCGCAGTCGAGATTCGAGCCCAGTCGCCTTACAACCTTAACCTTATCGACAGTAAAACAAAGCATACGGAATTTGGAATTTTGTATGGCCGCTCGATCTTCGCTTTGTTCGTCTCAACGTCGTGTCGTCATTCCGTCCCTGTACTTACTACGTGTATACTCTTCGGATTGTATAGGATGAAGTGTGGTGTCAAAAATGAGAAGCGTCAACGGTGCGTTTTTGTGTCACGAAAATCTTTCGCGCATTTGCCAGATTTTCCTTGGACGTTCTTCGTCGCGTGGAAGTGGAAGGTTTGACGCTTCGCATTTTTGGATCTTTGGGCACGAGAAGCGAAAAAACGAAACTGCGCTCACAAAAAATAACAAGTCACGCAAACGCGCTGCCTTTGTGTTATCTCAGCAAACAAACAACAAACAATCGTTATGACAATCTCTATTGGAGTCAATGGCTTTGGCCGCATCGGTCGTCTCGTTACACGTGCCGCTCTGGAGCATCCGGAAGCGAATGTGGTGATGGTGAATGATCCCTTCTTGACGCTCGAGTATGCCGCGTACCAGCTCAAGTATGATTCCGTTCATGGCGTTCTCAGTCAGGACGTCAGCTTTGAAGATGGATACTTGATTGTTGGAGACAAGAAGATTCGTTTCGTCTCGGAACGCAATCCTGCTGGTGAGTCATCGTCGGTCGTATCTTTTTCGCCTTTGCATCGTCTCTCACGTCGTTCTCTGCCTTAGACATTCCGTGGGGTGAAGCCGGTGTTACGGTTGTCTGCGAGTCTACTGGAGTCTTTACTTCCACGGAAAAGGCTCAGGCCCACTTGACCGGTGGTGCGCAGAAGGTGATTATCTCGGCTCCTTCGGAAGATGCGCCCATGTTCGTCATGGGTGTCAATCACACAGAGTATGCTGGGCAAACTGTGTACTCGAACGCTTCTTGCACGACCAACTGCCTCGCTCCCATTGCCAAAGTGTTGAATGATGAGTTCGGTATCGTCGAAGGGCTCATGACGACCGTGCACGCCGCGACCGCAAATCAGCTCACCGTCGACGGACCCGCCAAGGGAGGCAAGGACTGGCGTGCTGGACGCTGCGCTTTAAACAATTGCATCCCTGCGTCGACGGGTGCCGCAAAGGCGGTCGGAAAAGTCATCCCCGAGCTCAATGGAAAACTTACGGGCATGGCGATTCGTGTCCCCACTCCCGATGTCAGTATGGTGGACTTGACGGTTCGTTTGGAGAAACCGGCGTCTGCGGCAGCGTTAAAGGCGGCATTGAAGAATGCGTCGGAAGGAAGTTTGAAGGGCATTCTCGGATACACCGACTTGCCGGTCGTTTCGCAAGATTTCGTCCATGATCCGCGCTCCAGTATCGTCGACGCTGACGCTTGCATTGCTCTCAACGACCATTTCCACAAGGTCATCTCGTGGTATGACAACGAATGGGGTTATTCCAACCGCTTGTTGGACTTGGCGGTTTACACGGCGAGCAAGTAAATGATGATCCTTCCGATTTCACGTTGAATAGTCCTGAACTTGAGACAGTATATAGCAGGATGATTGAATTTATACTATCCTTACCTAGTGTCTGATCAGCTGGGACCTATTACTGATGAAAACAAAAGCCACTGCAATTTACAAGCGCTTGGGTCAAACATTCACTCCCAAGTCCTAAGGTAGCTTCCCTCAAGTACCTTATGTACTCCAATATTTTATCTTTCTGGACTCTAGCCCTTCGTCATTATGTCGTTGACACTCTCACCCATGACTTGATGGACGCGTTAGTCTTTGTTTAGTAGCTGTACTGCTGTTTGCTCACAAAATCAAAAAGGTCTGATTATGATAAGATTCTGAAGGTACTATATCTTGTCCTTCCTTCTTCAGCAAGTTTGAAAGCAAAAATTGCATTACTAAATGGAACCAGTGACATAACTGAATTGTTTGTACCATTTACTCAGTTCTTCTGGCCTCATTTTGAAAGCCAAATCAACTATGGATAATTGCTGCTTTGAGCCGCTACAAATCAAATAAAAAATACACCCCTGCGACATTGTTTTTAGTATCATTCAAAATGTACTCAATGGTGCAAAGAGCTAGGGTCATTAATTTTTGACTAGCGGTAGTAAAAACTATAAATGATTAATAAAAGGAGAAATACAAGCAAGAGTAGAAGATCTTTGTATGCAACGAAACTCAACTCTCTTTGCCAGCACAAGGGCTCTTCAATAGGAAAGTCCATCAGGTGTTCTACGCGTGAAGAATCCAAGTGGGTTTGAACATGAATGTAATATGATGGGTGGATGCAATGACTTGTCTATCAATGACAAATCAAACTGATACAATGCCATCGCAAGTGTTGCAATAGAAGACTGAACTACAAATAACTAAAAGAACTAACCAAGGTGATGCCTTGAGGTAGTAGAATGAAGAGTGGCAAGGTCTTCACAGTCGCAGGAACAGCTTGACATTTAGCCAAAAGCAGAATATTTTGCAGCTTTGGATTATTGTTACAAAATGGTTTACTACTCCATACATATTTAGATTACACGTCCTGGAACATTGGGTGTTCACTGCCAGGTTGAAACTCTTGATTTGTTATTAATGTGTTACTTGTAAAGCCAGTTTGCTTGTTGACTTCTGTAGGACCTTTCCAACGTTGTAATGAGATTGTTGGAACAACCACATAAGTTGTTATTTGGGTTCCTTTTTCTGCAAAAAATGGACAGTGTACAAACTTTTCATGCATTTTTGCAATGCTGAAGAAGATCTTTTGACTCTCTTTGGCATGAAGTTCGGAAATGGGAGTTGGATACCGCTTCTTTAACCTCTGGAGGGTCCAATTCTGTCCACACATTTATTCTTTGTGTTGACGCAACGTTGAATTGGATGTCTTTGGATCTTTCTCCAAGCTGAACTTGGAACTTTGGCAATGAAGCACTGCTGTTTTGTAGAATCTAATCTTGACATTCGACTGAATTTTCCACTTTTCATTCACATATATTTCAGTCTGACACTTCCCTGAGTAAGCTTTGGTTCTAACTCTCTAGCCTTAGTGCGCTAGTAGAGGGCCAGTCCCGAGCCCGTTTCCCAATGAGGGGGGATTCCGTTTTGGCATTCCTTCTCTTGGATTTCGCGAGAAGCATACTAACTGACCTGACCAGGGAAAGACTCATGCGCTACCGGATGAAGCCACAGATCTCGGAGTATGGCTTGTTCCACTTCCGGCTGAAGTTTTCTTGCAAGCTGTCTCGATGCTGAAATAGCCTGTTGTCCCATCATTCCGTCAATGGAAAAGACCAGGGGAGTGAAGTCTCGTCTGCGTTCGTGGCAAGGGGGTCCGTACATGCTACGCTTTTCACGCTCTTGAGAAGCCAGAACCTTAATCGGGTCACGGTTTCTGTATGACGGTGCGTCGGTATCAGTAACTCGGACATCGAAAATGGTCGTTCGTCTCTCATTCCAAAAGCCATAGGCCGAAACATCTCCCTCGAAGCTCTTGAACCTGTGTACTGTTGTTGCTGTTGCCAAATGTGTGAATGGTAGGCTCATCGCGAACAGATTTGGGTCCAAAGGCTTGCGTGCAAAGAGACATGAATTCCGCTTTCAGATCGTCGTGTCTCTGGATAACAAGTCCACCGTTTTTGCATTGTTGTGCATGTTCGACTGTAAAAGGTTTATTGCATCCATCACACTTCTTGGGGAGATCAAGAATTGGGAGTCCCGAGCGAATTCGTAGACTGTCACGGAATTCGTCTTTTGAGAGTTCGGTGTCCGTGAATGTCTGTGGACGCACCGAGAGCCAAATTCCTGTTGATTTTGCTCGAAGAAGTCTTCTCTTCATCTGGTCTTCCAATACAGATTTCGTCAAGCGTTTGAATTTCGTTTTGAAATCGGATTTTTGCGGCACTGTTTTTCTCTACTGTGGCATGTGAAAGATGCTCTCCAACGTTTAATTCTGTGTTGCTGTATAAACTGTTTGAGATGAGTTTCGTGATTTCTTGTGAGGTAGAGAAGTTGTGTTCGCATGTCTTTACCGGGTTCCAAATGCCAATCCCCGCTGCTTTTGTGCTGAGAGAGAGAATTTCCCGCAAGTCACCTGTGATCGGCTGATCTTCGCCAAGTAGTGCCGGGAGGAATTTCTTCTGGATGCATTTCTCAAGGGGTGCAAAGAGATGAGATATTCCAGGAATGACTCGTTGGACGTATTGCCATTCCATTTGGAGTGACCGACAAAATCCTGAATAGGGCGGCTTGGGGGTATCTTTTGGCGACTTCGGAAAGTGTCGTCAGAGTGCTTACCCATTCGTTGATTTTTGCCATAACCCACTTGTCGCTCGACTGATGAGCCAATAAATCCTCCCAAGTATCGATGTCCGCGTGTGTACTGAAACCCATATTTCTCGAGAATGAGCTTGCAGCTTTGTTCGTCGGATTTCACGGCATACAACAATACTCTTTTCGGGTTCTGGGAAGTAACCGCGATCTGGACCAAGTTGCATAAGAATTTGCATTGCCTTGTCAATACTGGACGCTTTACCTGCAAATGCTGCATCGTCATGATGAAAGGTGATACAATGTCATCGACTTCCGTCGCGAATGGTTTGGGTAATTGGAGCAAGAGCTAGTCCATAAAGGATCATGCTCAAGGGGTCTCCTTGAGCAACTCCTTCTCTGCTTTGGATCGTCATGGCAAATTCATTTTGTTTCCGAATGAAGAGAGTTGAAGCATGGCGATAGCAATTAAATGCAAATCGAGATCCTTGTGGCCAAAGATGGCGGACAGTCCAGAGAAGTGAAAGTCGGCTGATTTCATTAAATGCATTTCGTGCATCAACCAAAAGCATTAATTCGGGGGTCGGATACAAATTCTTCAATTAGATCGTCATCAAGGAAATCATCATAATCATAAATCTCTTCTGTATCTTCAACTTCCATTTGAACTTCTAGTGCTGTAGGGTATATATCGTGGCCTTCAAAGTGAGTGATTTGTTTTTCTGCTGTTGCTTGGCGCGCCTTGATGTATTTCTGGTGCATTGCATGAACCGCCTTCCATTCCGGATGGTAACCCCACGCAAAGATTAAGATTTCCACAAACAACGGTCGCGGTGTATCCTGTGACTTTAAGAACCGTTTACCCATAAGTCTTCGGAAGATTTCGCCAACCGCAACAGGCCGAATTCCTGGCTTTTTGTCTAGAGCAATCAATCTAGCATTCATCAGAGCCCGAATAGCTGCATATGGTGGATTACCATTAGAAATCCATTCCGTCCATTCTGCCATTTCTTTTCTGAGAGCTGTAGGATGCTTTGCCATGAGCAAGAAGCCAATTCTTGAATGTGACAGAATCAATCCCGCTTGGTCCTCCACTTCCGTGTAGCTTGGTAGCTGTTGTTTCAATGGCATCTGATGAGATTCGAAGCGGTATCACTGGTGGGAGGTTGTCATGGTGTTCAAAAGCACTGTGCCCCCCGGGTCGATCAAGGTCAGGGACTCGCATCTCAGGGTGTTTTTCTTCTAACACGTCTATGACTTTGGCGTCCTGTTTTTTCATCGATTTCATCAGGGTCAAGTACACCGCCTTTTTGATGGGTAGTTTTGAGCTGTTGCATTGCTTCTTTTGTTCTTCCTGACTTTAATGTGAGGTCGAATTGTCGTGCCAGCTCTTCCATCGATTCTTTGCGCTTCCGGGAAGCGCGATGTGCCTTTGTGTACAAAGTGTCCGTAAACAGTGCTTCGAAATGTTCGTTTGCCCACATGTCCATTCGGTCATTGAGCCTGTTCGTGATGTTCTTATGTCCCTTGACTGTTGGGCATCGTTCCAGGATGACAATGCAGAAGACAATTACTCGTTCAAAGTTGGCTGTTCTATGCACTCGGACATTCTTCATTTCTTCAACTAGGAGGTTTAGGAATCTTTTGATGTCGCACATTTAGACAGCATGTAGCTACGGGATGGGTAAGATACCAATTTGTAGTACCATTCTTGCCATTTTGCATCAATGTCCGCTGGTATTCCTCCCGTGAGATGGGTGCCATCATTGTTATGGGGATGGTCTCCGTAGACTTCTTTGATTTTTCTGTGTGCCTCTTCTTCAACGAAATCCGGAAGGTCCGCATCGGGTTCAGGGGTGAGGAAAGGTTCATAATTGTTGTGCGGTGTAAAGCTTTCTCCCCTTTCTGCCTCAGAGTCATCATCCTTGTCTTCGTTTAGTAGTCTACCATCATCAATCTCAATACGGGGCATAGTTGTTTCGCGTGGTTCGGCTTCTTGGTTTAGTGCTGGTTCCCCATTATTGAATTGAAGTGCAATAGTGTCCTGGGCCTGATTGGTGTTTCGAGTATTGTCCCTTTGTCTGTTTTTTGTCCGTGAGTCTAGTGCGATGGTGCCAAGGCACTTGAGCAGTTGTTGGTTGAACGACCTCGACGACAATTTCTCGTCCGTTGATGTTGTGAACGGAGGTGTCGTTGGTTTCCGTTGGTGCCGTTGGGGCAACGAAGTCTACAACAAGATCTCGTCCGTTAACGTTGTGAGTTGTGGTTGTGGTATCCGTAGCAGTTTCTTTGTTATGGCAGTCAGCGCAGATACAGTTGGTACAATGGACTCCATTACGTTTACATGCGCATTTTTTCCGTTGTAGACAGTGAGAGCGCCGACTGCAGTCACAGCATCGTGGTGCAGTACCGTTTGTCCCTAAGTGATTAGCGTTCTTAGTACTTTGAGATTCACTGTGACCAGTACGAATAGCCGGTACTGTCTCTTCTTCTGTACTCGGTTCGAGACGTTCGACGTAGTGAATTTGATCTTCGCCAAACCTCACCGATCGCCGATTCCGAGGCTCTTCGGCGTTTGGACCATGATTATCCATGCTGAAAAGCAAATGATCGGTTGATCTGATGAACTTTTGGAGTCGAAAATTGAATTCTGCGTAGTCGAATTGACCCAAACAGCTATTGTGAAGTTAACAAAGGACTCAGGAATAGTTACTTTAACCCTAACCCAGATTACCATATATTTGCAACAGGTTATTACAACGCTGTTTAAGCCATAGTTACCGGTGCGATACACGCCGAGTATATGCGTGTTGAAGAGAAACGTTTAGACGTAAAAACTGCTGGCACTAACCTTCGACGACAACAACAAAACATTGAAAACATTTTTCACTCATTCATTTATAGAAAAGACAATGGAGACACGAGGACTGATCTACTTGAGGAGTTTCAGTGTGGCACAATAAGCCTAACAAGCCATTATTTAGGTAAAGTTCGAGTCTTCAGCTGAAAGCACGGATGAAGCATGAATGGTGCTACTAATAGACGTTCGTCGCGACTATTTTCTGATGTGGCTTACGATACCACTTTTAATGAAAATCGTCGCCTCGAAGATCGACAATGTATAGCGCTGTCTCCTGTTGCGCATGTACCGCAACAGGACGAAAAACTAGAAGAAAGAAAAAAGCAGCTGCCGCTCAAATCAGGTTTTGACGAAGTTTTCATCGATCTGTCATTGCCCTCAGCAACAAAATTGGTATCGAAAGATCTTTCGATAAAGAAACGTTCGGAGGAAATGCGTCTCACATATTACGATATTACGGAGATTCCCGCAGCAGCACTACAAGACGAAATTGATGCTAGGTTTGAAAAGCGGAAACGTTCTGAGAAAGGAGAAAATGAGTCGGCGAGAAAGGTGTCGTCAGGAAATGAGGGGGGAAAAAAGTCTATTCGAATTGGTGCCATGTATCAAGCAGATGTTCATTCGCGCATTGAAGGTGATGACTTTACTTCAGCTGATCTAGGTACTGATCAAATCTGGGATTCACAGAGAGCTGCCGCATTATTGGCGCACGAACTCGGTAAGAACTCATTTGCTTGTACTTAATTGTAGTTCGATTCACTTCCCATCATCTAACGGGTTGACTTCGTGGAACGCCGTTTTCCTTCAGAGCAATATCTTAATCAATCAGACGACTTTAACATAAGAATGGTACTGTTGGAAGCATTGCATTGCGCGAATTATGATTTAGAAAGAGCAACACGAATGTTTTACAGGATATTTGCACAGCGTCCGGGTTTATCAGTCGAATTTAGTCAGGCAGAATCTAAAAATTCGATACCCTTTGCCGTAATTCCGTCATAGGCCAAGGAAAGAATTTTCGGGAAGCTGCTCGACTGATGAACCGACCAATGGAAACAGTGTTGGTGCAATACTACAAATGGAAGGGAAGGAACCGCGCGGCGTACAATCTGCTGAAGAATAAGCGACGTCGAGAACCGGATCAATGTTGCTTTTGCAAAGACGGAGGTCTGCTTATTGTTTGCAATTCATGTTGTCGAGCATTTCATTTATTATGTCTTCAGCCACCACTGAAGGGCGTTCCCGACGGTGACTGGTACTGCACTTTGTGCACAAACCATTCTCCTACGCGATTACGTAGATCGCCTGAACAGAATCTCAACATTCTGTCTGCCATTCGACTTGATTTTGAAGAGCAATCGCCAAGTCCTGTCTCCAAGCCTCGAATGGATGTTAGGCTACAACAACTGAAGGCGGCACATAAGGAACTTTCTTTGCTGACAAACGCCCACGTGACTTCGACATTGAAGACGCTTCCAAACAATCACCAAATGATGGATGCATCGCCCGCTTCAATACAGGACCACGGTGATTTGTATTCGGATTATGACGATGAGAATGAGCGGAAATACAATGAGAGTCCACCAGAGCTCGACGATTCAACAAAAGAAGATTCCGACTCTGACTACACCCCTAAGAAGAGGCGTTGTCTCAAGGTAACAGACTCTGTCGCAAGCTCATCTAAGTCAATCGAGGTTATTCTTCCGGTATGTTCCGAGGGCTTCCGAATGAAGATCGGAGAAAAGCGAGACGGAAGTGTAGCATTCGTTGAGTTCTCTCGTGGTGAAAAAGGGGATAAAGGATACGCTGAAGTCTGCAAATTGATTCATCCTGGTGATGTAATTACGCATGTCGACGGAGAGCCATGTAAGAAGGACATTCGAAAAGCTATGGATCTTATGGTTGCGCCGAATGGGTTTGGGGCCAAAGTCATGCGTGTAACGCGAAAAGTCATTGCGGGGCAACAACCACCTTTTCATCTTCCAATGGCGCATCCTACTCAAGAAACAGACTCGCGTTATCTTACTTTCTTGCTACCTCTTGTGCCAGAGGGTTTTTGTCTTAGGTTAGGCGAAAAACGAGGCGTGTGTAAAATAGAAGGGTATAGTGAGAAAAATGGCAAGAAAGGATTCGCTGAATTTTATAACTTGTTTCGACCTGGAGACGAGATAGTTGCAATTGACGGATATAATTGTGTTGGGCTTCTCTTGCGAGACGTTTTGCCGTTATTTAGAATGGCGAGTCAAAATGGATGGAGGGTTGTTACGATTCGACGATGGATCCAAAGGTACGCAATCGCTAAACGGTCGAGGTAATGGTGACCGGCTCTAATGCTTGCTTTTTGGTTCGCAATATGGAACATAAAGTATGAAAAAGCCAAATACCCCGAGTACTCGACCTTCTGCTGATAATTCATGACCTGAGCACGTAAGCGAAGGACCAACAAAGAATTCACTTATTGTCAACGGCGCTGAACGAGTAATCCTGCCCTCAACTGAGGCGACTGAAAGTGTAACAGAAAGTGCTAAAGTCAGTACTCTGCCTCTCGTTGGTTCGGCTAACGGTGTTGGAAGCTTCGCAAATTCTCGTGCTTTGGCTTCAATTTCTTCAACAAGCGGTATATTAGGGATCTCATTTGACGGCGCTTGGCAGCCAAGCGACAGCGGTGTAGGAGGATATACAAGGACCAGCGCTCTGTCTTTCACAGGTTCTACAAGCGGTATGAGAGGAAGCTATATTAACGGCTCTTTGCCTTCAAATAGCCAGGCTTATTTTGTTGAAGGATATGTGGATCCCGGCACTCTGCCTCCGACTGGTTCGACAAACGGTATGGGAGGAACTTCAATTAACGACGCAACCGGCCAACGGTGTTGACAGATATACGATTTTCGGCGCTCTGTCTCCGACTGGTTCGACAAACGGTATGGGAGGAAGTTCAATCAACGACGATTTTCCTGCTCGTGGTCCGGCCAACGGTTTAAATGCATATATGAGTTCCGGCGCTCTACCTCCAACCGGTCCGACAAACGGCTTGAGAGGAAGTTCGTTCGAGGGCGATTTTCCTCTAAGTAGCCGGGACAACGGTAGGACCAAGTAATATTGGTTCCCTGCCTTAACCGGGACCGATGTGATTCTCCGCGCCTCACAATTGCAGTTATTGATGAGCAGTTTCGCGTCATACATCAACTCATCTTTTGGCGACAATGTCATTGGATACGACGACTTAGATCGATCGACAAAACGATTCACTTCGACATGGTGAAGTTTGTCGTGAAAGGAAGATGTCTATGTGCTCTATTCTACGCACGAAACAAATCGGGCTCGGCCGTGAACCATGAGCGACATAATATACTCCGTAGTTAATAGGGAAATAGTTTCATAGAAGCTGTACTAAAGACTTGTTCTAGGGGTATCTATTGGAAATATCGGAGACGGAGGGCTCTTTCGTGTGACTTCGGGTTGATCCTGAACCAAAAGGAATCAAATAAGAAGGTTGCTTATAGCGGCCAAACGTATGATTTTCCTCTGCATGTGCCTTTCGTAAGCTATTCGACGCTTTCCAACGCGACTCCATGGAAAATCTATTTTCAAGTTCTTGCTTCAAGTACACCAGCTCACGTTTGATACTTTCATTCTCAGCTCTTAGGTATTCATTTTCTTTGCTCAAAAATTCCACGCGTTTTCCTAATAAAGTATCCCGAGATTTGAAAGCGCGACCAGAAATTTGCACCGAATCACATGTCGAAAAGGCGATTGGCGCCATCTCTCTGACCTGATATCCATCACCGTGGTCCTCCACGAAACTGATGTAACCCTCATCATCTCCAGCCTCTTGTTCTTCTTTGAGATTTTTCGTCGGCATAAGACTCTTCGGAACTACCACCCCTGGGAAGTCAACAAGAGCGAGATTTGCCTCGGAAAAAGAAATCGTCTCTTCCACAGGGGCCGACGCTTTGCACACAGACATTCGACGGGGAGACAAAAGTCGTGGTTCGGACCTATTTTGTTGAAACAAAGCCGAACGAGGCCGATATCCAGGGGCAACAGGTGGCGGTGGAAGAGGTACAATATCTTCGCCCGACCTATCGCATCGCTTAAACATTACATCAAGATCAGGAGTCTTCTTACTCTTGGTGGCACCAACATTGGATGATAGTTTTTCGGGACTTTTTCGCTCGTTAAGCGCCTTTTCCTTTTCGGTTTTTCTTCCACCCCCGTCAGAGAAGTCATTGCTGTGTTTTCGTAGACGACTCGTCTGATTCCGACTAGTGCAATCGTAGGCGCAGTTAGCTTCGAAATCACTTTTCATGCTTTTGCTCGAAGCCATTTCAGTAATCACATAATTCGTTCGAACTTTTTGGCGAAGTAGCTGCATGTCCCTGAGGAGTTCTTTTTTTCTCTATGTAATCGCGATCTCCAGGATATGCCGTCACAAGAACAGTCACGTCAATGGAATCAGTATTTTCTGGCAGAAAAATGGACTGCAGTAGCATAGTTACTTTGTGTTGGACAAACGGTACGTTCTTTGCATTGTTTGGGTCATTTTGGTTGTCAAGTGCCACCCGAAGACATTGCATCACGGACCCATAAGCATCGGTCCGGTTGGGAATAGTATCTTTAATTCTTCCGGCCTTTATTTTCTTCCCATTAATGAGGCTCTCCATTTCCAGAATGGCTATCATTCCTCCCTTTTCAACTACTTTGAGCGATCGATTCACCATTACGGGGCGAGTTTGTACTAGCACGTGGCCAGGTCTGGCATTATTGTGTCGGATTTTGACAGCTTTCTTCAATGCCAGTCGTGCATCTTCCCATGAAAGACAAAGCTTGCGTTGCTGATTTTTCAGCCGACATTCCAGTGATATCGGGTCCTGTTCAATCATGACGGAATTGTGACTTTGAAAGGGGCTATCGACATTTCGATTACGAGAAAAAGATGATATTGTCGAGCGAATCGAGCGGCGAGACGACGACTTGAGCAGATCATTGATAACACCATCACGGTTCCCCACTTGAACCACCGATATTTCAACTCCAAAAGAAAGCCCTTGCTTCTTTTCGACAAAGTGTGCTGACTGAGCAAATAATGAATCCAAAATGCGAGGCAACATGCCGTCTTGGGGCAGCTTTTGAGTACCCAGACAATGATCACCCCAGCAAGAAAAGGTTTTTCCCGAGTTAGAAAGCCCCATGCTAATAATTAAGGAAGTTTGGATATTGTCATGGTCCTTTGAAGCCTTCAAAGGCTCCATGGCTTGTTGCGCCATGTTGGATCCAAACGCGAAGTACATGTCTTCTTGCGTGGAGGTCGACCTCAGGACAAGATCAAAGGAGAAGTCTTCATCATGATTGTTCTCAGGGTCTATAGTTTGCTTCACAAGAGCAGAGGAAGGCGAAAGCATTTGAACTGCTGGCTGCGGCCCCATGACGACTGTCGATGTGTCGATCGGTTTCAAAACTTCAGCATCATCGCGCTCTCTCTTCAAAACGGCCGCACGCGCAAAACGGTGCGAACTGAAACGGGAATCTGTGAAGAGTTTTGTGATATTTGATCGCTTAATGAACACATTGTTTGTCCTATGCAGAAAAAGAGAGAATGGGGAATAAAATAGATGCAAAGCAGCTCTGCAAGTATTTGTACGTAATAGTAATCGTGTTCTCGCTCGCTGAGAAAAAAGAGACGTCGACAGGCGTGCTAGTGACGTTTCATAATTAATTTCCGATGTCTCCTTCGGACTAAAGCCCACACAACTAGCCATATCTGTAGGAACAGAATTACTCAGTATTTAACGGTTCAACCCGAAAAGAGAATCCTACCGGTACTAGATTTAACAAGCTTATAGTTTCCTTTGGTTTTTTAGCAGAGCTCTTGTGTCATTTCTTTGCAAGCGAAATGCAACTCGAAAAGCAAATAGCGGCTAAAAAGATTATCAATATTAATACAGTGTATAATCTTTGATTGCAGTATGCTGTGCGTTCACTTGTTTCTTCAGCTGTAACGATCGATATTGTCACAGCGTCATGTACAGTTCAAAACCTCCGAGACATACCAATAACCCCATGCGGCTACTCTTAATATATTATAGACCGAAGACTTTCGAGACTTGCGAAAAGAGTCCCTTCTTGTGAGAAGCCTCCTTCGCGATGCTCCACACTTTCTCAATGTCAGGGTGGTCGCCTGGAAGTCGATCACTCCATTGGTATACAATGTCATTTCCAGAAACGACAAAGGTTCCACCAAGGCGCAATACTCCTTCCGGAATTTGACCGAATTTTATGTCGGCAGGAATGGGAGATAATTTCCCTACACTTGATAGGTAAGTCATCGCGCCCTTCCAGCCACCTAGGTCTGGTGAGGCCATGTTATCTTTTGCGGCCTTGATCGTTTCTTTGCTTTGTTCATCAAAGCGTCCGAATCCTGCCGCTTTGTAGGCGGCAAAGTCGTTGAAGTTATCGACCAAAATCTGCTCACGCGAAACATACGGGTTCTTTTTCAAGAAGAGTTCGAGCTTTTCCTTGTCACCGATACTGACAAAGATAGGACCAGCAATATCATTCGATCCTTCCTTTTGCTGGAGTTCACACCATGATTTGGCATAACCCCAGCAGTATAGTCATCCCATGTGACGTAGGAAAATCACTATCGACGTGCCGGGGCCCATTTTGTCACCCAATCGAACGGATTCGCCGTCGGCATTCGTGAGAACAGCCGATCTCAGTGTTTTAGCCGTGACTCCAGGGGGTACTCCCACATTGTCAGGCATAGCGCAAGGGGCATCATTTGTATTATCGACTGTCGAACTAGCCAAGATGCTGGTTGAAGGCACAAACACGCTTCTCGATGACGATTTGTGAGGTTGGAATGCAGTAGCACCGACTGCCAAAGCCGCCAAAGCGGCAGTAGCAACAGCGACTCGCATCGTTCGTCTTCTTGTTGATTGGAACAACACAAGTAGGAAAATTTGAAGCACTACTTGTAGTTGCTTGGACTTCTGTTATTGTCTCCTTGATTTCGCGGCGTCCGATGATGTGGTTTGACGTTCTTTCGAGCAAGGGCTGCGATGACGTCAATCCATGAACCCGTCATGAGTCACGGATTGAACCCGATTTACTATTCATAATAATGTAATCATTCACTCATCTAGAGTAGTAGGCTGTTATCCTGCAAACTGCATTGTATCGGCAGAGCATTTAGTTAGGCTTGATTTGAATCCATGTCAGGCTTAACACTGTTAAGAGTGTGAAGCGAGTTTGTAAGCGATCAGCAAGGTCAATATTATTCATATTTTCTATGGTAGGAACCGTTGATGTACCTCGACTTATCAATGTAACAACGTGATTTCAGATCCTAGAATAGACTGCAGCTGTCTTTGAAGTACGCTGATTCAAAGAGAATGTATAGCACGAGTTTAGGATTAAGAAGCTCATACCCTTTGTTTTCCATCGATCTCTGTAAAAAAGAGGAAAATGCCGTGTACAAGTTGGGGACGTTGAAATCCGACTGAAAATGAACGTCTATCAGCGTGCTTTTTTACGACTGCCATTTTGGTGTTGTTTTGACTGCTTAGGATTGCTCAATTTCTTCGTTGATCCGCTCTCAACAGCTTTATTTATTTCATCAATTTTGTCAAGGGAATCAGCGCTAAACTTCTCATTTCTGTCCACCGTCACAATCTTGCCGTTGACTTTAAGACCGACCTTGACTGGCAGTGGTCTTTTGTGTGATCCAGCTGGCAACGTCTCTCCTGTAATGATAGAAGTGTACGTTGGCTGCGCCGAAGGAGAAGTAGGTTTTCCAGCAGCGTCCTCTCTTCGGGTCCAAATCGTTCGTGTTCTTCCGGCAAACACTCTTCGCCGTCTTCCACTTTGCTCTCTTTCGTCTGAAATATCGGGCAAACCGTAGCGACAATCGTACGACCCTAGCTGTTTCGATAGCTCTTTGGCCTTCGTAACGGACATTCGTTTTCCGTTGGCAACATCGCGAGGTTGAATTGCTGGCAGCAAAACAGGGGTTTTACCATCTGGAACATCCGTGAATATGGATGCTTCACTGCTGACACCATTGCATTGAATCGACACGAGAGAGCATGATGCTTTTGCTCCGCTTGTTTGTCGGTGTAGTTTCCGCGACTGTACTTCCTGGTACATTCTAAACGCAACGTCGTCGACACGTGTCACCGAATTTCGAGGGCTGGTTTTGATGCGCGAGCGTTGCTTTCTGGAGCTGGGTTGATTCTTTATTTCGATTAAACCTTTGTCTTGAGGAGATCTATTGCAAATCGTTTTGCCATTCTTATCAATCTTATCTTCTTCATTATCATCACTGACGGAATCATCATCTGGAGTTTGATTAGCGAGCAGTTCGTCAATATCACAAGGCAACCCTCGAAGCACTTGCTCTCTTCGCTGTGCTTTATGATTCCAGGGAAAATGCATCGGTAGAAGTAGCTGCTCGAAGATTTTATTGGCATCTTGAAAGAACGCGCTTTGAAAAGAGTCATTATCCAATTCCGCTAATTCTCGAGAACAACTGTCTATGAAAGCCGTTGTTTCTTTCTCTTTCTCGTCCATTTCATCCTTAGGGCTATCGTATTTTATTTCAATCTTTTTAGAAACAAAAGAGCAGATAAGCGAAGACGAAAGCAAGATCATAAACTGTAAGCTTCGTGATGAATTTTCAAGCGAAGTACGTAGAGAATAATCTAGCAACGCTGGCTTACCTTCTGTCGAGCTTTGTGTATTCCATTCCGCAGCCTCGTGTTGTGTGTTTTCGATGAAGAAGACGTCTGTTCATTGTCTTCGGACGAAATAGGGGTGCTTTCTGGTAGTTTATCTATTTTCGTAGCTTCAGCGTTTGATTTTGTAGTAGTTCTTAGGCTCCGGCGTTGGGACGAGTTTGTCGCACTAGCCTGTTCGGACGTATGGTCAGATGCTTCCTTGCCTGCCGCGTTTTGTCTTTGGACCCGGCGTTGCGTCAACTCAGGGGTCAGATGCGAATGACGCTCCCTGGGAGGAGAACGCGATTTTCGTTTTCGAGTGGAATTCATAACTTTGGACACGTGTATCCTCGGGGTGAGCGCAACCCGTCTTTCCAACAAGTTTATTATTGGTTATTCGATTCAAGGGATGGTAATCAGTATAACTGGATAATTAACATTGTGGATAGCATGACAAGTCGAGCGCTTTCCCACCATTTGTACGTAATAAAATACGAGGGCGTCGTTCGACACGATGGTCAGATCATCAATCACGAGTTCAAATCACGAAACCTATGCTCAATTTCAGCTAGAGCCAGTCAGACAGGTGAATTGTATACAACGGACAAGTTCAGCCTTTTAGCTTGTTTCTGATTTAAAGCACCGACATCTTTTGGCCAACTCACGTTTTCCTCCTTCCTTCGACAACGACCAGCGACGAACACTTGTAGTCAGAAAAAGGGCACCCGACAAACGCTCGTTCGGAACGAACACAATGCGATACATCATGTTGTAAAATACAAGCTTCCGTAAATACTTGAAGGTTGAATAAAACACTGTCCGATTGAAAGCAATCAAGATGAGACATCGCTATCGGCAAAGCGCACGAGTCTTCCTTGAACAGAAATTCCCCCTCTTTGTCGCTGGAACACTGATCGGTTCCCTCACCATTGGCTGGGTTTCCTGGTCGTTCTTCAAAAACAACTATGTCGTAGAAGAAGGGGACTCGAAACACGCCCGTACTCTCCAAGAGGCCCAACTGCAAGCCATGATCGAGAATGCCCACAACAGTACTTGGCAAGAGAATCTCGACAATGCGATGGAGGCTCAAAAACGATTCATGCAGCCGAATCGCCGACATTCGGAACCCGCCTTTCTGAAAAAGATTGAACAACGTAGCCGGGAAATTTTAAAAGAAAATGAATTGAGACGAAAAGAAGAAATAGAGTCGCGGAAGGAGAATCATTTTTGGAAGTAAGGCAGTTGCTTTTGTTTGCTTGGCAAGTAGCTGCTCAACATGATCCAATTGCTGAAAAAGGCATACTGGTATATTTGACTGTTACGAGATTGCTTTGTTGATGATTCTGAAGTATTAAATAAAATGAAAGATCGGCCACCAAGGATAGGTTCGTTCGGCCCAGTTGGTACGCATGGTTCACTCCATGTCGTCTTTTACAAGCGCAATGAAATTTGTCTCTTATATCTGTTGTGTTTACCATTCGATCATGAATAATTCATTACGGAGTCCTACTATTTGCCATCTCCTTAGCACGCCGACTAAGGAATGGCACGATTCTTCTTCATTCATAGAAGTCTTTACGGTACTAAAGTATTATTTGTGAAAACTGAATATAATAGTCTTCTAGCCATGAGAGTACTAGTAAATTTGAAACACGGATCGGCGTCGTTTCGTTCGAATGACCTTTTTCGGCGAGTTAAACGTTAAATGGTGCCCACCGATAACGATGACTGCTTTTATACTTCTTGTAGGTGGCTCATTCTCATTCGTACCGGATACCGTACCGTAGGCCCCACTTCTATTATTATTTCTCTTTCTCGTCGCATTTTCCTCCGTTTTTTTTCTTTATAAAAGTCGATATAGTTCTCCAAATAATAATATGAATCCATTACGATTATTTTTACTATTCTGTTGGCTTCTGACCGCATTCGCCAAACGCACACGCGGTTATTTCCGACTCAGTGGCGTCAACACCGAGAAAGTCTTATCAAGCTTTGTGGTCGGCCCAAAAGGAGGACGTCTCACGGTCCGTCTCGGCATTGATAATCCGTATCCCAACGATCAACACCTCAAATTTCGAATCTATAATGATACAGTATGGAGCAAATTTCAAAAAGCGACCATCTGTACCGATAAGATCAAATACGCCATGACGACAGCCGATTTGTCGTTTGTTGTCAAAGGAACGGGTCCGTTGGCTCCGAAAGGTGGCAAATGGCAAGCCGTCAAGACGATCAATTTGGCGGATCCGAATGATGAAGCTACAAAAATTGATACTCCGCGGTATTATTATTTCGTCGTCGATGACTGTTCGTTGGAACAATATTTACAAGATGGTGCCGTCCCGAACATGTATTACGAAATTACGACGTGGAATTATTACGGAAATGACAAGGCCCGGAAAACCACCCAAATGTCGTACGATGAAGGGCATTTGTTATTGGTCCACGAATGGTCCTGTATTTTGGGCTTGGTCATTTTGTTGTGGCTGGTGTCGAATGTCGTATTCCGCGTCGCGCGCAAGAAAAACAAACGCACGGTACATGCGGCGGCATTGTGGATTACGGTGGCGGCGGCACTGGATTGTTTGAGCTCTCTATGTGAAGTGGGTCATTTGGAAATGTATCATTACAACGGGTACGGCAATTATGCGCTCGATTGTCTCGCGACGCAGTTGGAGGCCGTCTGCGATGCCTTGATTGTTCTTTTTTTTGCTATCGATTGGGAATGGATGGACGTTGCCGTCGGATGTCATTTCGAGTAGTGGAAGTACGGTACAGCATTTACTGCAGGATGTCGCCAAGCCATTGTCGGGAGTGATGCGTCTCAATGCCACCGGCATTGCCAGTGGATTGGTCATTGTTTGGCACATGGGACTCGCCCAATGGGGTCGAACGTACAATGATGACTTTGATACTTATCACAGTTATTCTCATTTACCGGGCAAAATATTGATGATGAGTCGTGTCGGTCTGGGTCTGCTCTTTTTAGGATCGTGTATGCAAACAGGCTATCAGACCAAAGTACCATCATTGAAGCAATTTTATGGTGTACTGGGTTTCTTGGGATGTATCTGGTTCCAAGGACTCCCCGTCATTACCTTTGTATGTAATTGGATGCTTCCGTTTCATTGGCAATATCCCGCCGTATTTTGGGCATCGGCGACATTGCAAATTTGTATGATCTTTTTACTGGCGTGGCTCGTCACCTGGCAAAATTCCTCTTATCATCAATACAGTCACATGTCGGCCACACGAGAAGAAAGATTGGGGGAAAGTTTGGCTTCCATGTCGTCACAACCACGAGAGTGGTCCGTCATGGGCAAGGCCAAGGTGCGGTTTGACTAAAGAATGACCGACGTGTCGCAGACATAGAAAAATGACTACAATGAAGAGTGTTTTATTGAACTCTAAATAGAACGCGTGCATTCTTAAATTGTCACTGTGAGATATTCTTCATTTATTGTCAATATCTTGTTCATCCAGTTGCCGTTTCTTCGAAACAACGGGTTGCCATGATAGCGTAGTTTCGTTCCATTGCTCTTTTAAAAACTTGTAAATAATCTGACGCTTTTCGGGTGTATTGTAGGGCGGCAAAAAGTTGGGAGCAAAGTGGTGCGTAATGCGGGTGCGATCGGTAAACAAGTATAGACCGGATTGATGGGTCGGATCATTGATGACTTGGCCTTGATGATGTTGACAAGCCAGGCGTTGTATTCCGGGTGTATCGTTGGCGGGATCCCAAACGAGAGGCTGAACACCCTTTGTTCTCCACTGACTGACGACTTGATCACATTTTTGGAAATACGCATCCCGATGTTTTAAGCTTCGAAAGTCGGCTTTGCGAAGTATCGTCGAATGATGTGCTCCGGGACAGAAACGAGAAGGAAATTGGAATTTGTGAAACAATTGATTGTGTAAAAATCGCAGCTGCCAATTGACGGGAAGATTTTCATCCTTGCAGTGCATGAATTCTTCCTCGGAACCCACTTCGTAGTCCATATCGAATCGTATTTCGAGCTCCGGAGGTACATCTCCATTCGCAACGACGGCCGTCGGAACCACTTCGATCTGCGGAATCAAAATATCTCCTGATTGTAAAGCCGCAATGAGTTTCTCACGATCAAGACCACCCCATTCGGGTCGATACGTCCCGATGCGCATAATTTCTACATGAGCACTATCAGGAGCCGGTAATTTATACGAATCCAAGGGTTCACCGCCCCCACGAGCCAGCCATCGTCATTCGTACTAAACACAAATTCGTATGCGCGATCTTGAATTTCATTCAAATCAAATGCTGTTTGTTGTGTCACACTCTGGGGATGACCGACGTCCGAAGAGCGTGCTAAACTCAAGCCCAAAAACGCGAGACCGTCTACTTTCGACCGAGAGGGATCAAGAACGGGGGCATGGTTGTTGTGTGTGAAAAGGAAGGAAGGAAGGAAGGAAAATTGGATAATAGAATCAAGAGACCTTTGATTTTTAGGTATGAAAAGTAAAGAAGCAATGGAAATGTGCTACCAGGTAATGTGCGAGAAGAGAAAAGTGAAAATGGCCAGAGCAATGCAAGGCAATGCAATGACCAATGACAAGCAGTTTGTCCGTCGCTCGTCCTCTCCAAGGAAACCGCGAACCGCGGTTCGATTCTGTAAAACGTCAAATAAAAAACACGGAGTACTCCGTAATAGGTAATAGCAAAAATAATCAAGGTTGTCACAAAACTGTCTTCTATTGTACAAAGTCATTCACAACAAACGAATCCAAAGGACATAGGTCCCCGGAATGATTTTGAAGTGCACTACATCACGCAACAAGCTTTGAAATCGTGGCGTAATCAAATACAGTTTCTCGTTTTGAACTTGACACGTCGAGACACGGTCCCGATGCTCGTAATCTCTGGCAAACGAGTCCAAGACGCGAGCGTCTTTGTCGGAGCACGGTAACAGACGCAGGGAAACAATCTCATATTTGCCGGAACGCAACTTCTCGCGGAGGAATTGATCCAAAACTTTCCATGGGGATCGACGCGTTTCCACCAAAAGTTCTGGTATGAAATGACAGACGTACGGATCCATCCGGCCTTCGGCATGAAATTCTGCCGTGAAATGGTAGGAACCGCCGACGGAGAGACGGAATATGTTACTTCCATTGGTGTTGTTGGTGACGGTGTGGCTTTGCGGTTCGACTGGGGCGACGAGATTGGGGACGAGCGAGGCAGGTGGAGGAGGCGGAGGTTTTCGTGTAGCAGCTTCAACAGCTCGAGCCAAGTCGCGAAAAGCAGAGATTTTGGGTGGCGGAAGCGTTCTGTGGGTTTCAATCGAAACATGGGTCTTTTCAGCAGGCTTATTTGCTAATGTCGTATTCTCTGTGCTCGAACTGCTCGTACTATTTCTTGAAGAATTGGGGACTTCCGGTTCAAGACTCGTTTTGCGTGTTGCTGTAGGTGGAGCAACTAAAACATTATTTTGTTTAGACTCTGCAGCAGCACGTTGCTTTTGCGTCACTGGATTGGCCAGTTCTTCGACAGACATGGTCACTAATTTCTCGGGCGCAATATCACCAGTCAACACTCTAGCTTGCAGTATCTTGTTTCGTGGGTCCTCGAGGCTCCTCTTCACGGTCTTTATTTTTTCCTTGTACTGTGAATTTATCGTATCGGAGCTAACACTTTCCAAAAACGCATCGCAAGCGGCATTTTCAATTTCCCAGGCTACTGAGCAACAATGATGTAATGTTTCGTCATCATCCGGTATCTTGAGACCCGCCATGCTTTTCCTTAGTGCTGCGAATAGCAGTCGCCTCGCTGCGACTCTTCCACCCGAGTCGTGAGACCCCTTTCCATTGAGCGAATCCGTACTCCGCTCTTTGCAAACACGTTGCCGGGTCACCAAGGCATCTAAATGATCAAATCTTGACTTGATAACGAGTGGTCCTTCCTCATATTTCCAATTCAAATGTGAAGTTATGAGTCGCTCGTTCAGATGCGGTATTACTCTCATTTCGAGATCGATCAAAAGACTATTTACAGATTCAATATCTTTTGACGAGGGCATGATTACAAGATCTTTTAAGCCATGAAACAGATCCGTTAAAGCCTCCCGCATGTCCATAATCCAACAAATGTCTTCCGGCCTCTGAATCTGATCGCTGTTATCAGTAAGCGCTGGTCGGATACAATTATAAGTCAATGCAATGGTCATCAACACCAACTCCCACTCATTCAAGGTGTTCACGTCTGACTTAAGAGATTCAAAAGAAGTGGGCACCAACGAACCGCGACAACACCAAGAGCATGATGAGCCCCTCCTTTCCGGGACTTTACAGTCATCGTTCCTTCTTTCGCACTCGAAATGTATATTTTGTGTTCACTCAGAGTCCTTCGAAGATCCTCGGGTACATCAACAAATACATCTTCCCCTTCACGCAGCAATTGTATAGCAGCATCTCTGCTGATGGTAATATTTTTGGCACTTTCCCCTTCTAAGTCCTGCTCGGAAATCACCAGCGCTTTGTTTAAAGATTCAATCCATGATACTGCTGAGCATATCCAATCGAAGGCAGCCTTTCCCGGTGTGTGCGCAAAAACATTCTCAGCGATGTGCGATATTTTTCCGATGGCGGATATCATATCCTGATACATCGGACTTCCAGTAAGTCGCAACGGAAGAAAAGATCCGTCCGCGGCAACCAGAGAGCCACCTTCAGGTAGAGCAGATCTATCGGCGCCATCATAGTCTTTTCCAAGAAAATCAAATAGAGCCCGCTCGAACTCTTTTGACCTATGCAGCATGTCCCTAATACTCTCCTCCCTGGGGAATGAGACCTGGAATGAAAATTTGTGAGCAAGACTCGAAGGTGTGTAAACTGTCGCCACGTGATCTCACCTTATGAAGAATCGAATGCTTGCATAGTTCTTCCACTTTGCTCATGTCGATGATACATGAGGCCTTCGTGTCTTCCAAGGAGCCCGGGCTTCGCCGTTTCCCCCCTCTGAGCGAAAGCATAGTAAGACTAGATATCTCTTCCTGCCATTTCAGTGCTTCGTCATGCAGTTCCTTTACTCTTAGTTTAATGCACGCCAGATCACCTTGTTCTTCCCCAATGTTAGGTGACTGATTGGCAAGCGATACAAGAGCGTCCCATGGAATTCGAGGATCGTTCTTAACGTGCTCGCCCTGCCACAGCGACGGATCATGCGAATGCAGAATAGGATAAGAAAATGTCCTGGTCTGATGTGTACAGTGAGAGACGATACGATGATGACGAAAACAAATAAACGGGCGCACGTACAAGCCATGAGAATACTTTCGACATCAGCTCGACTTGAGTTTCAAGCGACCGCTCCAGAACAATGCCGCTACCTTCCTTATATCGAAATTTCAATTTTGTGAGCATTTCTTTAAGCTCTTGATAATGATATCGTACAGCAGATTCGTTGCTAGACGCGATACGGAACAAATTACGTGAAACGTTGAGACATTCTTCTGTCGTCTTGACGACATTCTCAGCAGTCGTGATCAATTGCCTAAGTTGCTCGACAACGTCAACTGCTTTATGCACAATCGAAACTTCATGTATATGCGTCGCAGGTATTGGTTGCTCTGCTAGTAAACTTTTGGCTCGTGCAAGCGTTGCCTCGTTGCCTCCTTTCGCTACTCCATTAGCATCTTTGATAAAGTCCTCAACGCGCAGTAACCACAACCAGTAAAGCAATGACAAAAATGGATGTCTTTCCTGGTCGTCCTGGCAATCGTCCACCATACGGTTCAACAGATGGCAGAGAAGTTCCGAATTCTCGATTTTATTAAGCGATAAGAGCCTGGCCGGTCGACTTGCTGAAACTTGTTTCATGATAAAATTTGCTGTGTCGGGGGTAATTTTTGATATTGACTCCGTGTACTTGTTGTCACCGTAAAACCTCACAACCTCTATTCCTTGAAGTAGCACCGAAGCGACTGCATCACGGCTAGCATTAGGAGATGTAACTAACGCTTTAACCGCGATGTACCATTGCAGAAGGTCTATGATCAGCTCGTAGATTGGTTTGGTTGGATCAACAATGATTCCTTTTGGTCGATTGGAGCCAAGAAAATGTGCGGCTTGTAAACATGCTTCAAAAGATCGGCAGGGGTCCTTTACGCTAGATGCAACGGAATCACACCATTTCAACGCGTCGTCATGAACCCGTCGTAGCAAATCATTGCAAGGAGTAATATCGATTTGTAGATCCTCATATTCGTCCAGAAGGTCTGCGATCCGCCGGATATCAATCATAGATCCATGCTTCGGCTGTACATGACACCCAGCTAAGCTTTCATTTCCAAAGCCTAGTAGAGCGCTGATGATATTTTCTGTACGCTCTTTCCAATTCGACGACTTTTGATAAAGAGAACGCAATCGGGCGCTAAGTGTCCCGCTAATGGCCTCATCATCACACTTTACGAAAGCACGAATTTCATTTTCCACCAAAACATTTTGTCGAAGTCCTTCCGTTAATGCCGTCCGCGAGACGGAGTTCCCAAGAAATAAAGCTTCCAGCTCTTGAAAAAGCGATTCCAAATCAGTAAAGAATGGGCGGTCCGTTTTCATAAATAACTTTGCCTTTTGTTCCCAGCGCAGCAGATCACTTCTTAGCGCCAGCTTCTCTTCGGCGAGCGATAGAACAGCCGCGCCAGTGAACTCCTTACAGGCTTTTTCGACCTCTGATTCACACAACAATCCATCCCGACGTGCTTCTTCACTTCGATCATTCAGCATCGTTGAAATCTTATCGAACAACATAGATCGATCCGTGCATCTGGCAGACAACATTTTTAATCTTTGGAAAATTTCATCCGATCGTACCTCGATTTCCTTCAAGTTGATGGGAGGCAAGTAGGACCATCGTGATACGATGTTTTCAATGAAAGCGACGCGTTCACGCTGTGTTTCTGCATGACAAAGATCCAAGAACCACTCTCTGCATAACAGTGCATCTCGAATGACCAAACGAGAGAGAGACGATGTGACGCTCCCCAATGGATGAATATGCATGAGTTCTGGCTCACTGCTCTCTTTCTGCAGCTGTCTTAGTTGCAAGCAAATAGTATCTTGGTCTTTGTCAAGCACCGTGACAGGTTCATCAAACACAGATGAAACAAATAGCGTTCCCCGCTTCTCGAATTCTAGAATAAGCTTCATCCTTGAAGAAAGTTGAGCTACATCCAAATCAAACTTACTGAGCACTGTATCTACCTTTGCTTGATCCATCAGTGCGTGAACATCATCGTAGCTGACAAAAACTGTCGCTTTTTCATTCACAAGCTCAACGTCCTCCTGGTCCGTACTTTCCCCATCGCTTGCGGTCACTTGCTCATATGGATCGTCTCGTTCTCCGAGAGCATACTCAACACGCCACTTCCATTCTCGAAGAGGTGCAATTAACGAAGTGTAACCCATTTTCAGCATCCCCACAAAAGTCGCGACGTACCACCGTCGATCTATTACGGTTGTCTGATCTGTAAATCGCTGAAACGTTGAAAATGATATCAGGTCTTGCACGTCAAATTCTTCATGCAGTTGTCCCGCAGGTGTCCAAAAGTCTTTGATCGCTTTGCGCCGTCGTTTCGCCCGCCGTTCATTTGGCGAAGACCTGCTTCTTCTTTTCGACCCTGAAACCGATGCATCAACTGTCTTGAGCAACTCCAAGCAGTCACATCCACGCTTTAAAACAACATCGAACACCAAGTCACTTGACCATTTCGTTTTAGTGGTCGCCTGATTCGCAGCCTCGATTAATTGTTCGCACTCGAAATACCATGCAGCACAATCCTTGTGCTGTTTTAAGCATTGCACCAGATAGTCGACGTACGTCTCCGTTGGGGCGGGAATCCCGTCTACAGTTCGACGCCGTTTTTCACGTTCAATAGGTGCTAGCCGTGTTCTTAAATAAAGTTGCGCCTGAATCAGACCAATCCACTGCCGGATCCATGTCGACTCTTCAGCCGCATTAATCATCTGCTTGGCCTGCTCTAATTCCACTATTTTTGTGCTGTCTTCTAACATGCTAGTATCAGGGGGTAGGGCTTGTATCCATTCGTGAAAGGATTCCGTCTCGAGCTGCAACAACGCCAGCGACCGCTTGACCCAAGCTACAGCAGAAGGCCGGACAAGCTCCGGTTTTAAATGCATGTCATAAAGGTAAATTTCTCCCTCAAATTTGACTTTAAAGAGTCGCCTTTCTTGATCAAAAGCGAGAATGTTTGCTACATACCATCCCTTTTCATCGGACTCGTCGTTGTCGGGAACCGTGGCTTTCCCTTCTTCCGCGTCTTTTCTCCAGTCAATTTCAACATCCGTCCCCACCAGTCCTTGTGCCCATTCGATTGTAGCAGGAGACAAGTCGGTCACACCATTTCGCGGACGAACTATATTGGGTGATAAAAGCATCTCACACGTCTGATCGTCTCCCACGAAGGAAACTCGAAACAAAAATGTGCCTTCGGGAGTTTGTCGGAGAAACGCTTCGATGCGCTGTGAAAAAGTCAAGACTGTTAGGGTGGATGCATCACAACATTTTCATTTTCAATTTCAATACATTAAAACATACCGCATCATACCAATCATCTTCATAATCACTATTGAGTTCCCAATAGATCTCCCATTGACGACCCATCAGCATCTCCACCCATGGGTCGACAGGAGTCTCATTCTTTGTGCTCAACCGACCCTCATTCATCGACGTCATCTCATCCTATTTTATCTTCAATCTTGGGTAGCCCTGCGAGAAGAAATCAAGTATTTAAAAGTCTTTTCTCATTCAAACGATGCGACGAAAAAGCTCAAGTCCTTTTTCTTGTTAGTTTGTTGCAATTGCCGCAGGTGATGAATGGACAGACGACAGCACACACCGGTTGATCAGTCATGCATGTGTTCAGTCATGTATTATGCGTCATTGTATCGTTACCGTTGCAATATTTATTTGAATCCCGCCAACAACGCATTCATTCGTTTTCATCGCCAACACCGCGAAAAGACAGAAAAAGAAAAACCGATCGCGATGGTGCCGTTTTCTCTCGCAACAAAGAAAACCGCACGAACCATGTTTTATTCCAGCACACCCTTCTACCTTTCACTCTTGTCATAAAAATTGCAATTCAAGCCAAAATATCATCAATCAAGCATACAAGCAAGTTCGCTGAGAAGAATGCTACGCATCACGAGTCTTCTTTCCTCCGACGAGATCATCTCGTTCCTTCTCTGCCTAGCTCTTTGGTTGTTGCACAAAAAAGCGCTGTTTCAGTTCATTCGGCCCTACAAGAAGGCTGCCACGAAGGAAACGAAATCAAAGAAAGTTGCTGCTGCTGTAACACAAGTAGACGATGACAATTCTCAAGCTGCCACGTGCGATTCAACTGACTACAGCGGATCCTATCGAGCAGAATGCATTCGGTTCGTTGAAGAGATCAAATGGGAAGGAAAGAGGGTGAGCTTCGCAAATGATACGATTGGTACAAGTTGGATAGAACCCCCAACGGTCATTACAGTTGTTAAAAAAGAAAAAAGCCTGCAGCACGTACCCTCCGAACGGGACAACGAAAAACAATCCATACCCACGGACAGTAGTGCCTCGATATCATTGGAGGCACAAAATTCTGAGCAAAATGAAAGAAATGGCGTCGAATTACCGCAGCAGACATCGCTCGTTGCACCTACATATGACAATTTGACACGGCTTGGTCCAAGAGTACCATTTTTGTCACAAGCTACAATTGATCGAATAAAAGATCCTCGGCGCTACTCTAGTCTGAGTTTTGAACGGAGAGAAACAAAAAGAAAAGACTAAACGGTTGCGTACCAGCCAGAGGAATCTTTCTGGACGGCCTACATCAGTCTCTTCTGAGCATCATGCGAATTCTGTAAAATAAAAGCATAACACCCTAATCTCATAAAAAGTTTATCAGACACTAGCTTATCCTATCAGACATCGTTGCTGCTTACCTTGGTATTCTAGTGCCAGCATAAGCTCTAGAGAGAGTCATCGAAGTTCCACAAATAATAATGATGACGAGTCAAAATTCAAAGCTCAACGGAAGATCAAAATCTCTGTTCCGATACTCCTGATACCGCGCGAACTTGTGCGCGACCTGGCCTTTCCTAATTGGCTTTTTTTCTCTTCGTGCTTTATCGTGCTTACGAGTACTACGTACCAGGTACCGGTACCGATTGGTGGTCTCTACAAAGTATAGTTAGCAACTAGTCCGGATTACTCCGTAGCTATTATCTGTACCGGTACCGGTACCCTATTTAGTTTCGATGTGACGCACGGGTATTGATATGTGAAGCAAAAGTCGACCGTGACGACGATGACGGTGACCCCACGAATTTTCGCAGCCAAACGAAATGCAATATTGTTGTAGACCAGGAGGCTCCTCCGTACTTGTCAACTAACAAGTCTTTTCAATCCGTGTTTGTTACCTTTAGCTGATAATTCATTAGCGAAAATGAAGCCGCTGAATGGTGAGCTCATGATAGCGACAGCAGCAACGGAAAGTATTGCTGCGGAGCCTTCTTCTCCTACAACATTACTCGATCGTATCCTCTTTCGAGAAGTCCGACCGACAGACATTCCTATATGTTTTGAAATTGAGTCAAATTCTTATCCAGATGACGAGCAGGCATCAAAGTCGACACTACAGTATCGTCAACATCATGCAGCTCCGTATTTCCGCTGCGCCGTGCTGTATCCTACGCTTGAGTCGAAAGAACAACACAAGGACGAGGAAGAAGACCACGAAGACGCTATTTTGATCGGCTTTGTTTGCAGCACTAGGTGTCGCGGATTATCAGCTGAAAGTTTTACGACGCATGTTCCTTGGGGTCCGCAACTAGCTCTTCACAGCGTAGCTGTACATCCGGAATATCGAAATCAGGGGGTTGCCACTGCATTGTTGCAAGACTATTTAAAGTCGGTTACTGCCCTTAACTCGACTTTACCATTCCCGATGGAGCAAATTATTTTATTGGCAAAAAGTCATTTACTGGAATTTTATATTCGCGCAGGATTTGCAGTGAAACGACCGAGTCCGATCGTACATGGGAAAGATCTGTGGTATGAATGTGAATATACACTGCCAACTATCCTCTGCTTCCACGTTAATGCTTTTGGGACTGGTTCGACATTAGGAAACCCTGCTGGAGTAGTAATACTACCTGCAGTAGATAGAGCTGGGAGCAACATCATAGAGGAGACTTTCCTGGCAAAACAGGAATGGATGCAAAAAGTAGCGGCTCAATTCAATTTGAGCGAGACAGCGTTTATTCTGCCTTTGAATGATGCTTCTGCTACGTTTGGAATCCGGTATTTTACTCCTACGATGGAGGTAGAATTGTGTGGGCACGCTACGTTAGCTTCGGCCGCCGTTCTGTATCAAAATAACATTTGTATGAGCGAGACGCCGATTGTGTTCGAGACGAAGACTCGTACATTCTTAACGTGCAACTGGATTAATATGTCAAATTCTCGCATGACCTCAATTGCTATGGAGTTTCCAATACAGCCCGCAACAGAACTTGGCTCAGACGAAGACAAAGACGCAGTTAAAAATATGGTGATGGCAGCTGCGCAAATACCCACTGAAGGCATTCTTTTCATGGGTCTCTCGAGGGAACTGGGCGACGTCTTGATAGAACTGACACCGGAAGCTTTCGCTAGTCTTGACACTGTTGAGATCGACTTTTCAGCCTTCCTCCGATGGGGCGGTTACAGTCGTGGCGTTATTGTGTGTTGTCGTACAACGTCGAACGAGGAAGGAATTGATTTTTTATCACGGTTCTTCGCGCCTAAAGCAGGGATTGATGAAGATCCTGTAACAGGCTCGGCGCACTGCGTTCTCGCTCCGCATTTCTGGAAGGAAACAAAAGAGAAGCTTGTTGGGAAGCAGGCTTCCAAGCGAGGCGGTGTTGTGGAGTGTCAACTGATAGAAAACGAAAGAGTGAGACTGACTGGATGGGCCGTTACTGTCATGCAAGGCTCTCTCTACGTAACATAATGAAGCTACAAAGCTTCTTTAGTTTCTCCAAGCTAAACTGATACGGATTAACAGAGAGTTGATAATGCATCTCCGTGTAATTATGTACAATGTACGGGTTCATACGCGTAAACCTTTCCGCGTGTTCCGTCTGGACGGAGCGCGCGCGCTGTCCATGGCTCTTTATCCTTGGCATCGATATATATGGTGCCTTTTAGCCAGTCCATTGCTATGGCACCATTGACAACCTGTTTCCACACATGCTCCGACTCAAATTGCACATTGGGTAGCACGTCACTCCCGTACGGACCTCCTTGGTTCACTTTCACAACCTCCTCTGGAACTCGCGCGCGCTGACCTGCAATCATTTCTCGTCGCATTCGTCGATCCACGCTTTTTGGGCCGCCTCAATATCATTAACTACGAAATGTAGCGCCATTTTTCGGTATTTTGTATTATGATAAAGTCGGTCAATGTATGCAAACATGGCCTCACTTCTTCCTGACGTCTCCAGTATGCAATTTTTTGATTCATTCTGTGCTATCTGAAGCAAGACGATTCCCAAGAGTTCTGCTACAGTCCGATATCTCGAGAAAATAGCTGCTTTGAAGTCGCTATAACGCCGAAGTGATATTTCTGCTGAAACTCCCATACCCTCCATTGATGTTGCGAACTTGTAGAGTCGAGAAAATTCTTCGTTGCAGACGGTGGCCATCACATAATCGAGCTGTCGAAAGAAGGAGTTTCTTCCTGTGGGTATGTTTTTGCTTAAATTGTCGACGATACTAGAGCCCAAGGCTTCTAGAAGCACATCTGGAAACCAAGGTTGATACAACGCCGTGGACTTTCTTATTCCATTTAAGCCTATCACGAGAACAACAAAGGTCTCTCCATACGCGATGCTGTCTTCCAGTGGCCGTCATCCAGTACGCGATGGAGCCATTTCTCACTGGTTAGATCGGTGCCCAAATTTAGAAGAGCTTTGAGCCTTTCTGCATTCTTCAAAGTAACATCCCAGTCGTTTGTCTGAGGAATATGCGCGACGGACGACCAAAATTCCGTAAATTTGGCTTCATCAAATGCTTTCCCTAAATTCAACAAAGACTGTTGCAAGCCACGAAGCTCCTCTTTCGTGAAGGGTTGTAGAGCCTTCGACCTGGCGTTCATCTCTCTTGTCGTGCATTCCATCTCAGCATGAATTCCGATTTTTTCTGCTTGTTGCGAAGATCCGTCCCCGTCGTCGCTGATCATTTCAACTCTCATCTCGTCAGCTCCCAAGAAAACCTCTGGCTTGGAGCCTGGAAACCCTTGTCAGAACAGCCCCTGTGACCAATAACTCATTTGCCAAATCAACCGTACGACGACAAGCTCCGGGTCCTTTTTGGTCAAGGTTTCCACGGTGATTCGATTCATTTAGTATTAAAAAAACGAACGCCGAGATAGGACCCAGCATTGCGACATTCGTCCTGGTTTTATCGATGTCCATTTTCATTCTCTCACAAATGGTTCAAGCAAGCCCCGTGCTTACTAACCGCAAGCTAGTGCTGGTAAAGGGCGAGTCCTTAACCAGTTTCCCGATCAAAAGACATTTTTTGTAGTCCAACGAGAATGGCAATCATTTAAAAATAAGTGTAAAGATCAACCCAGGGACATCTCATGAGAGCCCTTCAGAAAGATTTTTTTTAACACTTATACTTAAATTCCTAATTTTTTAATCGTCAGAATCTAATCTTGACATTCGACTGAATTTTCCATTTTTGAGTAAGCTTTGGTTCTAACTCTCTAGCCTTAGTGCGCTAGTAGAGGGCCAGTCCCGAGCCCGTTTCACTTGGATTTCGCAGAAGCCTACTAACTGACCTGACCAGGAAAAGACTCATGCGCGCCCGGATGAAGAATTGCTTCGTTTCCTCTGCAGAAGCAACCCTTTTCTGTCAAACTTTGCTAAGAGGATAAACGAACAATCCAAGCTAAGCAATTGATGAATGTAACAAATGAATTCCCTTGTTTCCGACAAGCACAATTCCATTTTTAAATTCAAACTTATTATAACGTTGTCCATTTTATTTTCAAACGACAAAATCCTTTTGCGTTAATACTAAAGCAATCATTTGGAAACCAAAACCAAGGTCAATAGAGCATTATAAGCTCATTTGCAGAAGTTCTCTAATAGATGTTGTCTTTCCCAAAAATGAATCTTTGTTTCCCAAAAAAGGAAAAAATATGAAAATGAACGTTGCGTTGTCAAAACAACAGTGGTATATTCAACCAAGTCTACAAAATCAAAACCAAAAAAAGCATTTGCAACTGAAAAAATAATCAGGAATAATAGCGGGCTATAGCCTTATTGAACAGAAATTCAAGCTTCACGTATTAAGCCGATTAAAACGTAGAACAAGGCAATTAAAAACGCTTTAGCACAATCAAAATCAATCCGCGATCAAATAGAGGTGTACAAGCTGCTGTTATTAATAAATCGAGCATAAGAAAACAGTAACCTAGTATACAGTGCCTTTTCTATGTTTTCGACTTTTTGATCAAGCAAAAGTATTGATCCCTTAAGCTTGTTGCTTGCTATCAGATTTTATTCAAATCACTGTCAAGCATAAGTTTTTGTCATAAATAAATGCATAGTTTGATCACAAAAATCATCATTATTTCAATTAGGCTGTTTAATTACTTGAGCAATATGATAGAACATTTTCAAAAATTTATAGGGTAAACCAAATCTTGTGTGCAGTCTAAAATGAAATTGTTCTCTCATAACACAGATATAAGGATTATTTGCCTATATTCATTTTATTGTGGGAAGCAAAAAGCAACCAAAAAAGAAAAGTAAACTTCAAAAATCTTACCGGTTAAAACGCTTAATATCCTCTCGCTTATTACTTTACCCAACGCCTTTGACAACCTTTGGATTCTCTGAAGGCCTGGGTCCTAAACAACAAACATGAAGACAGCCATACCCATGGGCGACATTCGATCCTCTTTCAGACGCCATAAACAGAACACTTGATTCAAGATCTCCTCATTTATAACTTCCGGGGAACCTGATAATCAAGTCCAGATCTGTAAAAAGGCCAAGCAATTCTTTTGCTTAGAAACGGGTTTGGCCTTTGCGAACGGCTCTGCTAATTTCAACACGAAGCCATGCTCTCTTCATTGAAAGTATTTTACTTTCAGTTTTCAAGTTTGTTGTTTATGCTTTCTGAAAGGTAGATTAGGCGCCTCAGCAAATTTGGTTTGATATTTTTTGCATCGGGTACCATGAAGCTGATATATTTTTAGGTGAAAGACTTAATAATTTTATATCCAAATTTCCTTCTTTCGGACTGAATTTTTCGTTGTCCATTTTCATTTTAAGCTGGCGCCGGGCTGAGTAAGCTCTTGCTTCTATGCTCATAAAGTGCAATACTGAATCCGTATCCTAGTGAGGCAGCTATAAGTTGCTGTAACGGACGGGTTCAGATCGACCTCAGGAACGAAAAGCTTTTATTAAATCTAGGGAGTGGTCGGCGGTGATCACAATTCTGCAATCGCTTAGCTTAGTTAACTAGATGGATCCAAGTCTAAGGTGCTAAAATTCTCTCTGTTGAGGGTCTAGCACTGCCCACGCACAAATAAGAGACGGTTCAACCATATCGCGGTTTTATTGATTCAGAAGCGACCTTTCAGGCTTTTCAAGCTCGGACAAGATATTTCAGCTCCGTTCCTAAATACGCGCTTTTGCGTCTTGCTTTTGCGAGTGTAATACGTGCTTAATGAAAAGAATTGAGTCGAATGTCAAGATTACATTCTGACGTTAGGAAATTAGGAATAAATATTAGTTTCAATTATTTGTTAACCAAGTTCATTATTAGTAATAAGCTGGTGTTTTCTTTTCGAGGTACCGTCGATAAAAGAAGATTTGGCCTAGCGCGCTTAGTATGACGGCAACACCTTCAAGGACAGTCCATTTTAGAATAGAAGTGAATATCTCTTCCAAAAGACTGCGATGATCAGCCTCCCGGCGCTTGGCGTACTCAAAATGGTCAAGATAGGTCTGTAGCTTTTCTTTAACACCTTTTGATATGTGCATCCAGTCTTTTGTCTTTTCGTCCATGCCTTGACCCAGGACAAGTTGAGCGGTCGGGTCAGCTTCGATGCGAAAATTAAAGCCAACTCGGCGTGCAAGGCCATCAGGATGTTCGTAGCTACTCTCATGCTCTTCGCTACTGCTCAGTGGCCCCTGACTGCTGTTTTGTAAACACAGCCAGTATTTATTACCCGCCGTCATGATCGCATGAAACGTGTCGAAAGCTGAGTTTAAGCGCGAATGCCATACAACTTTCTCGCCTTCCATGATGTAAACAAGCATGGGCTCTGATGAAAGCTCTCTATCCAGCATTTCATAATTTCCTGTTATCAAGCGCTTGTGGTTTGTCCGTATCACAAAGCAGTATTCCTCGTCAGCCTCGATCGTCAGCGTCCATGCACCATGGGCAAGCGAAGTTGATACGAAGAGAAGACCGAGTACGCTGAGAATTTTCGACACCATGTTGCGAACCATATTTTGAACCAATTATGGTTTATTTTGATTGGACAGGGTTCGTGATCAATGGCTTGGTTAGTAAACAGCATTACACTCTTAATGAAGCAACGGCGAGAGAACGCGGTGATGGCGAGCACCGTTGCAAAGCAGGTCAAGAGGGTCGAGGATTTCATTCACGGATCGAGTAACGCAAAGCAAGGTCGACAGACGACGACTCCTCGTGACCCGGCTAATTTATGCGTGGCTGTACATACAGTTACCAACAGAGTACCGGTACTCGGATAGACTTCTGTCAGTACCGGTACCGGTATTGTACCCGGTTCGAAAGCGAACAGTTCCATGTTCCGTGAAATGCATGATCCGAACTCGCCATCAATTATGACATTATCATCTCCCTCGAGAATATTTGCCCATAAATTGAATCGGCTTTACGACCTCTCATTAACAGCATTTACCATGTCAGAATCAGCATTATATGGCCTTCACTTGGCAAAGGTAGAAGTGCCTCCTCATGTGGAGAGACACGCGAACGAGCCAACGTCCAACTCCAACGACACATCGGGCAAGAAGGATCTACCATGTGATTCTCGAGATCACGTAGATCCCATCGCTTGTGCTTTCCACCTCTATAGTGACTTCGAAAAACCTGAGCCATTGCATCTATTGCACCCGAATCCTCCCGAGAAACCAGAGCAAGTACATCAGCCTCATCTTACCGACATAAAAAAGGAGTGGAACTGTTACGGCGAGTTTACTCCTTAAGTCCAAGACACAGCAGAAACTGAGGAGCGTTGATTTCTAACGTGACTCTATTTTCCGCTATGAGTTCTCAGAACATGCAAAAGTTCTTTAGCTTCTCAATGCACATAATGTAATGCTATAAATTAGGAAGAATCTCTTCGCAACGTTGCAACTTACGTCGTACCTCATTCTTATACGTCGAGCCCTCTTCATACGGAGTATTACTTTTTACAAGGTCATTACAGAGATTTGAAAGGGGAAGGAAAGCCTTGAATTTTTTTGAAATTATCACGTCTACTGGCTAACCTTCTTTGCTCGTTAATACAAATAATCCCATCAATCCCACCAGCACATATTTAAGAACTGGATAGTCATTCAAGGCAATGGTTACCATTCCCACGTACCGTAAGGTACCAACTGCTTTTCCCAAGATGTCATCGCGATTTAGCCAAAGCTGGCCTGGGGCATACAAACCGCGGTCGTCAACTCGATTGTTGTCGCCCTTTGTTAGAAGCTCCACTTTTCCTGTTTCTTGGTCCAAGTGAACTTTCAGAATTCGGTGCACGATAGGAATGTCTCTGTCCTTGATTTTGAATACTACAACATCCCCCACGTGGACCTCATGCACCGCGTTGTTGAGGAACAAGATATCTCCCCGCTGAAATGCGGGTTCCATGCTGCCCGACAAAACGACGACGACAGGGCTCTCGGACTTAGTAACAAACATCAAGCCCTTCCAAATCATTAGAGCTGAGAAGACAATCATGGCTAAGTTGAGAACCTGGAAAGTTAACTGCCTCTTGTTGCTCCAGAGCTTTTTGAGCTCATAAACTTGCTTATCCATTATATCTTTAATCATGATTTCAGCGATTTATTCAATTATCTTTGATTTCTTTAAGGTCGATCGCGATTGTTACAGAGGGGTTGGGATAATGGTATCTGTATTCCACTGCTCATCGCATCTTCGTCATGGTTTCGCCGTCGCTCCATCTACCAGGTATCATCCTCTCATTCGATTGCGAAACGCCAGTTTGCGCTTGCCACGTGTAAACCTGTCAACCCACTAAGGATGAAGTTTTCCCAGTTTACGATTTGGTTATCCGGTTATCCCGTATCCTGTATCGACCTGGAGACCTGGAGACCTGGAGTTCCCCAAGGGAGTATATGGTATATGTAACTTGTACTCCTTTGGTTCCCCATTCATCCTGGTCTTGATTTGACCTCTGTCCGTTCCCAGTTCACTCCAACAGGGAGGGAGTGAACAGGGATTTTGATCGAACAAGGAGTGAACTGGGAGCATTCCCTGTTCGAATTAAAGAGTCCCGTGTACGATATATGGTAGTCAGTCCCTAATCCTTAACGCTTTAGATGAGAGATTTTCTGTTGATTTACCGCGCAAACAAAAGAATGAATAAAGGCCTCTGAGTGCCGGTCAGACGTTCAGCCACTCATTCCCTGTTAAACAGGGAATTTGGAAAATGAACGAGGAAGGGAATTTAACTGGGATCCCAGTTGGGAATTCCCTGTTAAACGGAGAACGGACAGAGGTCTCGTCTTGATGCTTGATGATTGATGATTGATGATGATGATTGATGATTTCTTGGTGTTGTGACTTGTGACTCGTGACATCGTGACTTTCGACTTAGGCCTTTAACTATGACCAAATCACCAAATATGGTAGCTCACCAAATACTTTTTAGTCTTTAGTCCCTTCAGTGGTCTATGGTCTATGGTCTATGTGCTCTTTTGTTAGCTATGTCTTACGACTTACGACTTATTAAAGAGATCGCTGATAAAGTACAGTACTTTTGTGACCAATATAATAATATTATCTTGATGTACCTATCAGTCTACAATATTGTAAAACTGTACCGATGTCTTGCCCCAAGCTCCGAAATCCGAAACCGCTTGGCCCATGGCCCATCGGCTTTTTAGGAGATGAAAGCGACAGGCGAAAGATGCGTAAGATGCTTTGAGAGCCAAACCGCGACATTAAACATCACAATCACAACGCTTAATTCTTTAGAGAGCATTGCAAGAAGGATCTGCAACACATATCACATAGATTAATGCCAAAATTAACAGAGTCAATTGGTGTCGAGCAAGTATGCAGCGAATGCAAGAATGAATTAGGAGTCGAGTTTGCTGAGGTCTCCCCATGCCAGCATTTTGTCTGTTTTCGATGCCTCTCGCGATTGCTCGCCGTGAAGTTATCGACAGAAGAGCTAGTATGTCCATCTTGCTCTGGAAAAGTTAAGAGTCATACTGAATGCTGCAGAGATAACAAAGACAATGAAGATGCAAACGTTTTGCATCACATCAAGCACTCTACGTCATCCATAGCAGCTCGTAGTCCCAAAAAGGAGACGACGAAGCTAGCGAAGGAAGAAAACTGATAGCGTCTCCCCGTCGTATTCGGCGCACTCAAAGCAGAATGAGAGTTTTTAAATCCTTAGATGAGGGCGAACACCAGTCGGAACATGCTCACAAAGAAGGCGACGTAGACCATTCGGAGAGAACTGCTGGACCGGCCGAAAAAGACGGCGTGAACCAAACATTTGACCAATTATCTTACGACAGTCCGACGAATCGAAGTAGCCACGATGGCGAAAAAATAACTCAATCACGACTGTTGGGCAAAACGACTTTACGCTCTCATAGAAGTCCTTCGTCGCGACGATTACTAAGCCCAGATAAGAAACCGCAGAGTCGCTCGCATTGTAATAGTCACAAACCGGATGAAGCAAATAAACCTCGGCGTCGATCAAAATCACTAAACAGTAGTCGCCACGGTCACCTTCGGCCGAAGTCGATCATGAATAGTGAACATGGAGACGATGGAGACAGAAGGCAACGGACATCCAGCGGTGAAAGTAGTGCTCAGTCTGTTACAAGTAAAAAATCTTCTAGATCGAATGGAGAGAAGCGTCGAAGCAGTAAAGGCCATTCTAAGCATGGTGACCCCTCATCCAAGTCAACACGGGATGATGATACGTGTTCAAGTAAAGACAAACTTGTAGACCTGATTGATGAAGAGGAACTGACTGCCAATGAGTCGGATTCCGTTCACGGGAAAGAGACACACAATGAAAATACAGCTGATGTGGAACCGTTAGAGAGCGCGTTCGACCCCTCAGAAGCTAATGCAGTGAGTGCTGACAAAGGACGCAAACTCGTGAATAAAATGAAAGCTATTGCCAAGCTTGCGATGTTGGGAAAAAGTCTTTCCCATTCTCCACGTAAATCGACGAGGAACCTGAAGAGAATAAGTCTAAACAGTGGACATGATGACTCCGAGCAAGGCCTTCTTGACTAAATTAGTCGCAGGTACCTTGTAGCTCCAAGAGGAGAAAGCATAGGATTGCAACTGAATGTAAGTACGGAATACATAGTATATTTCTATTTGAATAATCAAGCCTATCGCTGTAGAAGCGTGATTGCTGCTTGGTTCTTCAATTGATCGCGCTGTCTTTAAAATTGGGACTCGTGACTGGCTGATGGGCGTGACAAACAAAACGCCCTCATAAAACAACCGTCGTCGGTCGTCGGTTGCAGGTTGCAGCTTGTAGTTTGCAATTTGCAAATTGCAATTCATTATTGGTTACAAGCAAAGGCACAAGTTGCTGTTCAAACCGAAATGCCGTCGTTAAGTAAACTTGATTATCTTTCCAAATATCTTGAAGAAGAAAAGTCGAAAAAGTCGAAGAAGACTAAAAAGGGGAAACGTGCAAAGAATGAAAAAACCGAAAATACCCTTATTGAAGACGCTGATCATGCTGTAGATGTTTTCGCGGTCCCTCCAGATCATGCAGATGACCCTGAAACTGGAGAGTTCGACGATGAGGGACCAGTCATCGTGGAGAGCTCTATAGCGCCGACGATTTCGCTACCCAAGGGACGGTGGGAGGCCGTCGGAGACGACCTTAATCTCAAAAGTGATGTCGTTCGTGGGGAATTTGACGAGAAACCTCGGCGACGACGATACGATTCATCATCGGGCGAAGAAAATGGACAAGTAGCAAACAACAGAAGCGAACAACCAGAGAAGATAGGGTCGAGATCGGCTGTTTTTCACTCTAGTGAAACGGCGAATAGTTTTTCGATTAATAAAAACTCAGAGAGCTATAAAAGAGGTCGACGCGACTCACATTCTTCAGATGATGACAATGATGGCAAAAGACGTCGCCGTTACGACACTGATTCATCAGATGATGACAGACGTGGCATCAGACGTCGTCGCCACGACTCGTCCTCTTCTGAGGATTCTAATGAGGAGGATAGAGAGAGAATGTCATCAGGGCACGTTGCTGGCTTACAAAGTGGAAGCAAGTTTGCCAAAATGGAGAAGAATCTGCAACACGAAAAGCAGGATACTGTAAACAAAATGGTGGACAAGTATGGACACGGCGATACTGTTTATCGTGAGAAAAGTACGGGCCGAAAAGTCGAAAAGAATCAACCGGACAAGGAAGAAGCACAGCGAACTCAGGTACTTTTAAACACAAGTCGCGCCCAGCGCGAACGTGAGCTTCAACGACAGGAAGAAGCCATTGCTTTACAAAAGACGTCATTTACGCGATACGCGGATGATGAAAAGCTGGAAGCACTACGAAAAAACGAAATTCGAGAAGGAGATCCAATGGCTGCTTATGCATCGAACAAGAAGGATTCAAAGGCGGAAGGAAGAGTAAATGACCAGTCAACCAAACCAGTATACAAAGGCCCACCCGCAAAGCCGAACCGATTTAACGTTCGACCTGGCTTCCGATGGGACGGTGTAGATAGGGGGAACGGCTTTGAGAACAAATTACTCTCTCAACGCAACCAGCTTCAGCATCAGAGAGAAGTAGCTTATCGCTGGAGCACAGCCGACATGTAGAGTATGAGATGTGGACAGCTGCACCTGAAAAAATCGATTGTCGTAGATCATCAGAGGATTACCGATCACTTTGTAGCTTTATTAACCTGGCTATCGGCGCTCATATCACTTGGCAGGATTTCATCTGCTGTAATAACACCAATATGTCGGTTATTTCAATGACCATGGTGGGCGCCTCTGGACAGAAAAAGGAACTTTGTTTAGAAACAGCACTTCTTTTACGATTACTCGAAAGATCAGTCCATACTAATCGAAAAGTGAAGGTTTGTTCAACATATCTGGAATCCAGGAACAGTGCTGTTTGGCCTTGTGCACATTGTAAAATGCACGTGCTGCGACTCGCCTGCTTTCAATTTGAAGTATTGTAGAGATGAGGCATGGGCATCAAACAATTGGGTAATGCGATTGCCACGGCGCTCTGGAGAGCTTGAGAAGACGTTATAAGAATCAAGATTGAATGGTGGCCTGCCCAGTACCGGTATCGTCTTCGAATTTGACACGCGAGAGGTCCATCGATGATCTTCCGATGTCAGCATGTCAACTGCAAACATCCAACATGTGCCACTTGCAACGTGACGGGGAATATCTTTCCGATAATTCTGAGTATTTTGGTTTTCGGCGTGACAGAGCATCATCTAAATGTAAATAATTCATTCTTCTAAGAATAGGAGTATTTAGAGAAACGTTTAAAATACTTAGATAATTAATGGGACCGCGCTTTTTATCTTTTCGAATTCGGCTAAATAAAAGCATATGGCACGATTTGGCAAAGTGTACACACCACTTAAAATCTATGGGCGCAGTCCTTACACTCCAGTCGATAGTTAGAGCAAAGCATGAATGTATTTCCCTAAGATGTGCTTTTTGAAATTTTGATTCAATAAAATCAACACACGCTGCGCACCAGACGTCAGACGGAGTAAACGAATGACTTGACGTCAAGAATCAATTGATATGCTTCGGGCTCGCGCGAAAGGATTGCCAACACATTGCAGTATCAACGCGCGCCACAACAGCAAGAGTAAAAACCTGCTTGCTAACCACTTTTGATCCTTCATCATCCGAAACAATTTACCATCTCAAATTGCGGCCATCTGTATCAACACAACTTGGCAATTGCTCTCACAACTTAAAATTCTTTGTTTACGACGCCGACTTCTTCAACTTGGAAATCCATTTCAATAATGAAAGGTCTCTACAACATCCTCCTCATCTCTATGATGGTCGCGTTGACCATTGCTAGAGACACTGCTTCCGGTCTTGAGCAGCAGGTAAGTTTAACTGTTGCTTAATTTCCTTTCTTGTACCTCGTGCTCAATTACCGTCTGTAGAACTTGCGTCACCTCAAGAAGGGCAAAGGAAAAGGTGGGAAAGGAAATGGTGGAAAAGGAAAGGGCGGAAAAGGAAGCTCTGGAAAGGGAAGTAGTTCCGGAAAGGGAGGCAATTCGGGAAAGGGCTCAGGAAAAGGCTCGGGAAAGAAAAGTTCCGGAAAGGGCTCAGGAAAAGGAAGTGGATCCGGAAAGGGCAGTGACTCTGGTAAAGGAATGGGCAAAGGAAGCAGCTCTGGTAAAGGAAAGGGCAAGGGCAAGGGCAATATCTTCGAGGATGACGATTATTACTCTGGTGATGACGATCATTACTCTGTTGATGACGACCATTACTCTGATGATGAAGATTCTTACTCTGGTAAAGGAAAGGGCAAGGGCAACATCTTCGACGACGATGACGATTACTCTGGTAAAGGAAGTGGAAAGGGAGGCAGCTCCGGTAAAGGTGGTAGCTCGGGCAAGGGAAAGGGCAAAGGTAAAGGCGGTAAGAAAGGAATGGGCAAGGGCAAAGGTGGAACTAGCTCCGGCAAGGGAAAAGGAGGAAGCAGCTCCGGCAAGGGAAAAGGTGGAAGTAGCTCCGGCAAGGGAAAAGGTGGAAGTAGCTCCGGCAAGGGAAAAGGTGGAAGTAGCTCCGGCAAGGGAAAAGGTGGAAGCAGCTCTGGAAAAGGAAAAGGTGGAGGAAAAGGAAACAGCTCGGGAAAAGGCAAGGGTAAGGGAAGCCGTCGCGCGGTTTAAGGGAGCACTCCCGTGATTGCCACGATCGCCACAATAAGTATAAAAAGTTGTGGGCGTCGCGTTTCAGGTCCACAATCTACTTTCCTGTCCGTTGTTAGCCATAGTCAGTCCTACGTGCAAGCTCTATCGTAATACGGAGTAAGATAACTAAGAGAAATATAGTATGAGCTCTGATTTGTTAAGTTTTCCCTTCTTGCCGGGGCTCTATTCTGTAGTCACGGTTATTATAATGGCACTCTGTAGAATCGTACGGTACACTGGTACCGGGTTTAACTTGAGACTTTGTTTTATGGCTATACCTGGTATGACTTGACTCCGGACTCTGGACTCGACTCTACTTTGTATGGACTCCTCGTACATTCTATTGGATATTAAATAGAAAAACACAAATTCCAGATTCCATTGGGATTTTCGCGTACGTGTTCTTCGATTTGAATGACCGTGTCAGCGCCCACGACATAGGCGGTTTGTTGCAATTCATAATCATTTCTCCAAAGCTGCCTTGAAACAGTCAATCAATCTTTGACACCATGAAAATTACTATTCAAGCTCTCCTTCTCCTCAGCTCAGCCGTCTCGGGCTTTGTCGTCCAGCCATCAGCAACTTCCTCGGCGACCACCGCCTTGTTCGACAGTCGCCAACGCCAGAAGGTAGCAGCTCGCTCCTCCTGGATCGAGAAACGCGGTGGCATGGCCCAAGTGGAAAAAAAGGCGGTTACCAAATCGGCGTCTGGTCTCCAAACCAACGAGGGCGGCTTGGAATACGTTCAACTCGTTCATCCGTCTGGTTCGTCGAGTAAGGTGTATTTGTACGGAGCCTGCGTCACCAGCTACATCCAAGACGGTACTGAATTCATTGCCGTGCGTCCGGATGCCAAGATGGACGGAAGCAAACCCATCAGTGGTGGACTTTCGCACTGCTGGCCGCAATTCGGGCCTGGAGCGATCCAGCAACACGGATTCGCTCGCAACGTCATCTGGTCGGTGGCCTCCATGACCGACTCGAGCGTCGAGCTCGTGATGGAACCCAGTGATTATACCAAAGAAATGTGGGATAAGCCATTCAAGTGCACTTTCACTGTTACTCTGCAAGAAGATCAGTTGGATACCAAAATGTGGGTAGAAAACAAAGGTGACGACTCGTTTGATTTCCAGGCTGCTCTGCACAGCTACTTTGCCGTGTCGAGTCTTGACAAATTGGAGATTTCTGGAAGTTTCGCCGGTAAGGAATTCTTGAACAAGCTGGTGGGCGATGGCGGTGAAATGCAGACGGAAGACCGAGAGGTTATTACAATTTCGGAAGAGTACGACCGCGTCTATAAAGGTGTCATCGACCCCGTCTTGAAGGACGCCGGAACTGGTAAGAGCTTGGCGGTTCTGAACACAAAAGGATGGGCGGATACCGTTATCTGGAGTCCATATGGCAACGAAGCAATGGGGTACAACAACTTTGTATGCGTGGAAAGTGTCAAATTCGACCCTGTTACTTTGAACAGTGGTGAGACCTGGGTTGGGGACATGTCTTTGAAACCGAGTTCCAACTAATTCAAAGTTTCATTAATCACTGACCAAAGAGCGTTACATTCATCATGGAGAAGATTAATCGTAGAGACTAGACTACTCCATGGCTGATTACAATTGTCGACTTGAACCTTTCCTGATTGCTTCATGTCCGAATAGTGGGATGTGCAACAATCAAAAGAAAACTCTGTGACCTTAGCGACATGATGCCCAAAGGAGTAGATATACTCCTTTGGCTCAGCCGTATATACTCCTTTGTGATGCCGCACTCCCTCAAGTGGTTGTTCGGACACTACCCCTAACTAACCTGATCGTTCAAAACTCGAAGCTTGAAATAAGTACAGGGATTAACTACTAGCGGCAGTCCGAAGTCTGCGCCGTCGCCTGATGCGGCATGCGCTTGCAGACTGCCCCCTGCCCGCTCGCTGCTTGCAAAGAAATATTTCAAATTTCTCATTTCTCGTCCGTCTCCAGTCTCCATAGTACTAAAGTATTTGTTCGCCGACTACAAATTATGGCCCACTACACTACTATACAATCCGTAAAAGAGTACTTGTGGTAGATTTTCAAAAAGGAGGGTAGCGCCGGTCAACCATGAAGCATAAAGTTTGTTTAGGAGAACAAACTTACATAGTGCATCATCGAGTTTGGCAGGCGGCAGAAGAATGATACTTGCCGGCATGGCCGGCATGCCATGAAAAATGAAAACTCTATCGTCGGCTAAGATCTCGAACCAGGTGAAGGAATGACACAATTTTTACGATCGGCATCGTTGAGATCATAGGTTCGAGAGTGTAATCAAGTTCTCTAATCCAATTTCAATATGAAGGGCCTTTACAATCTTCTTTTCATCTGCCTTATGGCATCGATGACCATTGCTAAGGATGCAACATTCGAGAGCGAGCATATGGTAAGAAATGCCCGCACCCGATGCATGATGTTGCGATCTTTCAACTAAACTAAAGTTGCACCCCTTCTAGAACTTGCGACGCCTCGGCATGGGCTCTTCCAGCTCCGGAAAAGGCAAAGGTGGATCTGGAAAGGGCATGAGCAAATCTGGCAAAGGTCTGGGAATGAGCAAGTCGGGCAAAGGCATGAGCGACTCCGGCAAGGGAATGAGCAAGAAATCCGGCAAAGGAAAAGGAAGCAGTAAGTCAGGTAAGGGCAAAGGTAAAGGAATGAGCAAGAAATCCGGCAAAGGAAAAGGCATGAGCAAGTCTGGAAAAGGTAAAGGAAGCAGCAACTCCGGAAAAGGAGTGGCCCCTGGCAAAGGACGCATCAGCCACCCCGGGAAGGGGAGCTGCACCGGTCAGCAGTAACGATGATACTCCTAGCAGCAACTCAGGAAAGGGAGTCGCCCCTGGCAAGGGAAGTAGCAGCTCCGGAAAGGGAGTCGCTCCGGGCAAGGGAAGCAGTATCTCCGGAAAAGGAAAGGGAAATAAGAGCTCCAAGAAGTCTGGTAAAGGAAAGGGCAAAAGAGCTCCAAGAAGTCCGGAAAGGGCAAGGGAGGCAGCAAATCCGGAAAGGGCAAGGGAGGCAGCAAGTCCGGAAAGGGCAAAGGAGGCTCTAAAAAGTCCGGTAAAGGATCAGGCAAAGGCTCCGGCAAAAGACGCACCATTTAAAATTAGTGATGCTGCTTCGCGCTTAGTCCTTCTTGGTACCATTTCCCAAGAGGGTTTTATTGCGTGGGCAGAATAACAGTACTTAGCTAGGCCTAGTTATGATGTATTAGGTTGCTGCTCAATGGTTCTTCATACGCAGAATAGCAAACTACAGAAAAAAGAGTGTTGCCATGCTTGTCGTTACCGGTACAGTACTGTCTTTTCATCCTTTGCGCAGTGAATAGTCCCCACGCAAAGTCCTCTCCTTCAGCTCGGAATCTAGCTTCCACGCGTTCGCTTCTACTCCATTCCATCGATATATCAAGTGCTCCAGTCTTCGGAAGAAACCTGTCTGATCCAAAACACGATTTGTGACGCCTGAAATAATAGAGTAATTGCCTTCGTACGGAGCTAAATGGTGCAATCCGTGTGTTTTGCGCGACACGGTGAGTCCTAGGGATTGTAGACGATTTACCCAACCCGGCGTCTCGCTTCCCAGCATATGCGACCATTTATGAAATTCTTGTGATAATATTTCCAATACACAAAACGTCGTGGCAAATAGTATCGTCTGGGGCCCCGCACCGAGCAATGTCAAGAGTGTGACGGGCGCTAGACCAAACGGCAAACACAATTTGTAAACATTGTTGCAAAAGCCGCGTTGCGTAATCGTCCAAGGCGCTGAATGATGCCCTTGAAAGGCGGCAATGATCCCTCCCATGATGGGAGTTCGTCCGTTCCCATAATTATCCACAGACCAATGCAAAATGCCACTGCCCAAATCGGCCAAAACCCAACTCGCAAGTGTCAAGCTAGTCATTTGGAGAGCGGCGGGTCCCAGTTGATAATTCTGCTGCGCCCAAATACCCATCATGGCGCACACGAAAAAGGCCGCGTGACCGAGCAGTGTCGATAGGACCAAAACGACTTGATAGGGCTTGGTTTCGAGAGAATCTCCATCGACGACAATGATGGGTGCCTTGCCTTTCGGTCGTTGCAGACCCGAATCGCTCAAGCCAAAGACAAAGCCGTCATCTTTCCATGACTTCTTGCTTGTGACTCCCGATGCTTCTTGAATCTCTTGCTGATGGTTAAGGGATGTAGCCGATGATAAGGAGAATGTGGAAGGTCGTCGATGAACCGATGGTGCTACTGTAAAGCTCTGCACCGACACAAAAGCGCATGCCGATACCAGTATTGAGAAGTGCATGGTACCGCTCGATCAAATAGATCACACTAGTAGGGTAGGAAAAATTATGAAACGTATACGGCTGTTTGTTTTCTTTTTCGTTGGTTATCGTCGCGTGCCCTTACCATTACCAGGTAACGAGAAGTAAACCACCTCACTTTTTTCTTGTTTTCTCCTTTCCACGTCGTAACAAAAGCCAGTCCACGTCACACTCCAAGGGGCACTACTTCTCCTATATGAAGTCTAAACCGGTACGACTTCAGGTTGTAGAGAACCTCGTGCATTGCCGGAACGAGGAATACTCGGAACTCGGAACTCGCGGAAGAGACTGCAGCAACATCATGGCAAAAGAATTGTCGTGTGTCGTCTTTGTTGTCTTCGCGTCTTCGCGTATCACGCAATGAGTCACACAATCATCTTCTCATCATGATTTATCTCGCATTCATGTCAGCGACGACATTTATTGAAAGACATGGAGAGATGTTGTTACCGTCGCAAAAACTCATCGTAAATTATCTGCCCTTTCATCCATTTCTTGACGAAATACATACACATTACATCATCGTCAGTCGTTATCGTCATGGGTGAGCTCATTGAATGAGATGTATCCATCACTTGAGGATCGTACAACGGTTATCATCATGGTGCGGCGGGAGAAACGCGGCTGCGAAAACCGGCACGGCGGTCCGTTTTTTTCATTTGGCGTTAAGGTCAAAGGTTTGGTGGTCCACTATAAGACGATGTTGTAGGAAACAAACGTGACTCAGAAAAAAACGGCACTTTGAAAAACCGTTCCCGGCGTTTCGCTCACAAAAGAAAACTGCGCGACAAAAACAAAACAAAACAACAACATGCCACTTTTTGATTACAATTTCAGGATCACAAAAATCAAATCGATTCATTTCGCATTAACTCATCAAGCATCATGGTCTTCCACTTGTTCTCGTTGAATCCTCACAAGCGACCTCATCAAGAGCGCTCGCCGATCGAATTGTATGCGGTGATCCAAGCGATTGACCAGGAGGATCCTCATCTTCTTAATTCAATGGCACCCCCTATCAAGCTCAACAGAGCCTTGTATACGATCGAGGAGCATGATATGGGTGAAATTCTTGGCGCACCTCGTGTGACGATTCGAAAGCGACACAAGAAGGAGGATCCCATCGTCCAGACGATTCCTACCCTCCAAGTCGCAATCAGCACAAAGCGACACCATCGTCGTTCCAAGGCCATGGATGAGGATGATTTTTCCAAGATTACCATGGTGTGTGAAGATCTTCACCACCCTCAGGCACGGGTTAATAAGCGAAGTCCGGTTGTTTGGAATCACTCATTCTGATCGCATCTGATCTAGCATTGCTTCCGGTTAACCGGTGCAAAGATGCCTTAAAAATAAAACGAAACTTAAATTATGAGCTTCTTCTTAGACGAGTGATAGTCCATCACGTCCGAAAGGAGCAATGCGAGCTGATTCAGGTCTGGAAATGTAGAAAACGCTCCAGTGACTAAACGAGATTTGTGAAAAGGTCTCTCGCTACTAAAGTCACCCAAAATGAGTGAAGGCGGCCTAATTATGATAGTGCTTTAACCATGTGGTAGTTCAACCTTGATAACACTAGTTGTTCTTCTCAAATATATTTCCAAACTTTGAGGTGAATTTCAGCGTAGTCCATCACTTCCGAAAGGCGCAATGCGAGCTGATTCAGGTCTGGAAAAGTGGACAACGCTCAACTGACTAAACGAGATTTTTGAAAAAGGCGGCCTGATTATGATAGTGCTTCAACTTTGATTACATTAGCAGTTCTTCTCAAATATATTTCCAAACTTCGAGGTGCATTTCAGCGTTCAAATTCTCTTATGAACAGCCATCTAGGACGAGAGCGTACCACTTTCGTATTCTTATCGTTAGAAAGAGAGCTCTCAGATAACATCGTCCATTTACTTTATACGACTTAATTTGCGGCGCCTTGTTTTCGTTTTGCATGAAAACCTTAGGTACCGGTACCGTACCAGGTACTTGTATACATTGCGATTTACTTGAGTAGCAGTACGATTCCACATGAGACTTTATCTGCAAAAGTTGACACACTCCGCGCCGGCTGACGCTCGAAAACGACAAGACTTAGACTTGGAAATGAAAACTGTCCCGCTCGTCTCCGCGGAAACGGAGGAAAACCGCACAGTTTCCACGAAAGAAAACTGCTGAGGAAAAAAAAATGAACATCTCATCACAATTTCAAGCTCACAAAAAGAAATCGATTCACTTTATATTCGATACATTCGTTAAAACCACCATGATTTACCCCTTGATCTCTTCGGCTGGCGCAAACAAGCAGAGTCCTGACAAGCTTTCGTTGGTAGACTCTTCGATCACCATCGACAACAAGGAGAACAGCATCAAGATTTCTCGTCATCGTCGAAGTTCAAGCAAGCAAAGCCACGACTTTTCTACCGTCATGTCCACCAATATAGGAGATAATATCTTTGAGCTCAATGCTGCTCTTTACTTGGAAGAGGAAAAAGGCAAGCCCATGGAGAAAAAATCTCATCGACGAACCCATGCCACCGACTGGATTGGGCTCAGTTGCATTTCTCAACACCGTCGCTCCTTGGCCATGTCAAAGGAGGAGTTTGTGGAGATCTTGGACATGGTCGGCGATGATCTTCTGAGCTCTTGTCTATGAGATACGGACAAGACCCACGTTCACGATGGGGCACTATTTCTCTAGAGAATGCAAATAAAAACGTTAATAAACAATATAAAAGCATTTTGCTGTAAGTTGATTCGCATTAGTATCGGAAGCTTTAGAGAGAGCACTCACGCTTGACCTCTAGAAATTCATTCGAGGAGAAGTACATTCATTCAAAGCTCTTATCCTGTTGTGGTAATTGAGCATGAAGAAACTTCTTTTGCAGTGAATCTGCCCAGAAGCGAACTATGATGAGTCGAATGACTCGCCGATCCGAAGCAAAACCCGCACTGGCTTTGCCCAAGACCTTTCCCCCTTCGTCCACTTCACCTTGGTCATGATTGTCGTCTTGGCTCTCTTTGGATGTCTTGCTAAAGCGCTGCAGCAATTTAGGTCCACCGAGAGATTTCATGCGGTTAAGCCAGATCTGTAAAACTTCCTTTGAAATGATTCCATCGGAAACTATATTTTGTATCGTAAAACCGCCCTGCCTCACAAACGCTATACTCTAAAAGCTCTCATGTTCGAATTGACAGCATTATGACAAGCCAGAACAAGTCGAACACTATTAACGCACTTCCTGATGGTAGACTTTGCTTTAAAAGGAAATATTATGAGGTTTGAGATAGAACGGACTTTGTAGCCCGAGATACTCCACGAGATTTTTATGTGTAAGGACCGATTTTCTCCTTCGCCTGTCGAACTTTGTCGCCGACTTGAGTGTGAGACTGCAGCGTCCACGCATCTTTCCTGTTATGTCATCTAAGATGAAAACGGGAATTAATGCTTAGATTCGTCGTTGTTCAACGAGCTCTTGGTCAGTCATCATCCATGGGCGATGATTTTGTTTTCGTTTTGCGTGAAAACGTTGGAAACGTCGCTGTGCGGTTTGGTTTTATAGGATCACGTTATATTAGTAAGCCTCTAAGTACCTGTACGATCTGTTTCTGTTTAGTTGTACGAAGAGAGGTGAAGCTCCGCGCGCCGGTCGAGCTTCGAAAACTCGCAAATAAAACTGCCTCGCTCGGCATCTCCACGGAAACGGACAAAAACCGCACGGGGGTTCCACGAAAGAAAAAAAGACGATCACAAATATAAAGCGCACAAAAAGCAAATTGAATCACTTTTCAAGCAATCATTCTCTCAAAACTATCATGATGTACCCCCTGCTCTCTGCAATTGGCGCAAACAAGCAGAGCGATCGCTCCTCTATTGATGATTCTTCGATCATTATCGGCAACCGAGAGACCCGATGCATCCTTCGTCATCGTCTAGTCCCCAAGTCTCGAAGCTATGATTTCTTCACCATTTTGGAACCGATCATAGAGAACAAGGCGCATGAGTCCAGTGTTGAGGTGAATGAAGAACAGCGCGAGTTTAATCGCCCGCAATTGCTTCAACGAACCAGTGCGACTGATTGGAGTGAACTGAGTTGCATCATTCATGATGACATTGCAGAAAGTAGTACCATGCATCAGCAACACCATCACTCGTTGGCTGTGACGGAGGACGAGGTTTTGGAGCTTGTTACCAGGGCCTGCGATGGGCTGCATCTTGCGGATTGCTGAGGCAACGTCCGGTGTTTGAAATCTGTGTCTATTTCGTGGCATCATATCCAGCTGCATCAATGAATGAATGAATCTCATAAAAAGAGGTGAACTAAAATCTTAAAGTGAAAATATGCCATAGTACTTGTACTTCTTGTCATTCACGAATAGCAAGGCAGTGCCTGGGAGACACGGGAACGCACCTCTGCTTGGTACATTTCTCTACTGGGGCCTACGCGAAAGTACACAATTTCCCGCACCGTCCTGGTATGTTTACGAAACCAAATACTGGGAGTTTGGGTACTGGTACCGTACCCGGAGTGCGCACAAAGCACCCATTCCTCGACCTCGAAAACGATTGAATCAAATCCTCCGATATCGTTATTCGTTTGCTTTACATCTGATACATATTAGATCATCACGATACCAAAGGGCAAGACGCACAAAGAGGAAAATAAGTCATTAGTTAGGAGAGAGCAGGTCTTTTGTTGCTGCGCAATTTGAGAAAGAAAAAACATGCCATCATGGATAGAATCCTTACGAATGCAACATGCCATCGACGTGGAGCAGTACGAAAGGGCTCATAAAAATATGTGGAATCAATATCTTCATTGTGCTTTGATTCCTATCGAATACGGATCATACATTCTGCTTATTTCGTTCTTACTTCAGAGCGCCCTCCTTCGACGTTTCTCGTCCATCTCCTGGCATCATTTATGGTACGCAGTGCATGGAACGATTGCTTTAGTGACGTGGATATTAGGGCCCTTCACATGGGTTACTGGTGCTGCCGCTCTTTACTCGATCGCGGTGGGAGTGGCGTCGCTCGCGTTTGCCGACGACAAGATGAAGAATCGTCGACGGGCATGGGTTCTTCTTCTTTGGATATTATCGTGGACGATTCAAATCGGCGTAGGACACATGTGGCTCGAAGGAAACCGACCTAACCTAATTACAGATTCAGTATCATGGTTGTCCATGACGCAGTCTGTTCTCATGGCGTGGAAAACATGCACATAGTTCTACAATGAATACGTGGAACGCATATAAATATGGAGTATTAATCACAAACAAAAGATCTGCGTCGTGGTACTCTTAAACCACTCCACGCAACTGACACCAGCGCCTTTGCAGAGAAGACAATAAGGTGACCGGAGAGCGGACAGCTCTTCGGAAAATGTGCCGGATGCGCCATCCTAACAATCGCCACATGCCAGCCGTACGAGGTCGACCAAATCCGCCAAAGGCACGACTGTGAAAGTTGATTAGCGCTTTTTCATACTGAACATTTCGCAAATAAGAAGTTGCTGCCTCCCAGCCCCATTTCTCGGCTTCCGCGCGAGCCGCCTTGCCCATGGCCGTGCGATGTTCCGGATCCTGCAGAGCACGCAAACGCTTCACAAAGTCTTCGGTGTTGCCAGGTTCGCACAAGTATCCTGTTTGCTCGTTATCGATCAAGTCGGGAATACCACCAGCTGCAGCACCCACAACTGGAACACCACTGGCCATACTTTCGAGTACGACAAATCCAAGAGTCTCGGAATCGGAAGGCATGACAAACACATCCGCTGATGCAAATGCTTGAGACAATTCATCTCCCGACAGTTGCCCCATAAATACAGTGTTAGTACCGTCAAAGAACTCTTCTAGCTCCTCCTTCTGCGGTCCGGTACCGACAATGCATAGTCGAGCTTTGGGTCCCAACTTTTCTTGCATCGCTTTGATATCCTTGAGTCGCTTTTCGGCCCCCAATCGTCCCACATACACCATCAAGAAATCATCGGGATTGCCATTCGACATTCTCTGACGCATTTCCAGACTTTTAAATGCTGGATCGAAGCGCTCCGTGTCAATACCCTTGCGCCACACATCCACACGCGGGATGCCGTTCTTGCGCAACTCATCTTGCATTTGTGGGGACGTCACCAAAGTCAAGTCAGCTCGCGAATGCGCCCAGCGCAATGCTTCCCAGCAAAGATTCTCAATGCCTGGAATAAAGCCTAGGTAGTTTTTACCTGAGCAAAAGCGTTTGGTCAGAAAATAGTATAAACGCCTTTTTGCATGATTGCATAACAGTAACGTACCGTAGGTCGGAAGATGTGTGTGATAACTCATCACCAGAGGGTGCACATCACCCGGGCGTAGAAAATAGCCGCAAAGAGCATGAACCCGGGAGACGTGACGTGGATCAAGTCGACTTGCTTTTCTTCCAAAATGCGAGCACCCTTCATTTCGGGCAAATCTACAGTGAGGGAAATATGATTGTATAAGGGAAAGGTGAACCCTTGCGTGTGTTGAATGGGATAGCCTTTAAAATCCGTGGGCAGCTTGGCTGCCGGAGTCTTAGAATCGACGGTCAAGACTTCGACATCGTCGCCGGCCTTTTTCATAAATTTTAACATCTCTTTGAATCGGTTCGCATATCCAGAGACATGAGTAAAGGGAGTAGGTTCTACCATTAAACAGATTTTACGGGGTGCGTGACGATTTAAAGCCGGAACTTGCGTGGTAAGGTCGCTCTTCTTCTTCTTGATACCGAATAACGCCGACGAGGACGCCGGATTCAGTGATGGCTTCGTAGTTGAAGTTTGAAAGGCATTCGCCATCATAGGTGCACACAGCAGGTAAACGAAGACTGAAAACTTCATCGTTATGAGAATTGTTGTAAGGCGGGAAGAGGAACGTTTTTGACTACCGAAAACAAACGGTTAGCAGTTCTGGCTGTCAAGCTGTCTTTCGATGGATGTTTTAAAACGTTCTTGACGGTTGGGGTGTCAAGCAACTATCAGAAAATTCTTCGTACGCGCGATTCGTTATCCAAAGCAGAAGGGGTGCTTCAACTAGTTACAGTGAAATCTAACGATTAACTGACAAATGGTTATTGTCTATCCAAAGAGTTGTTGTGTTACAAGTTGACGAGTTGAATTTGAATGGCCTGGATACTATTGGTCCGGAAGAGACACACTTGCTGCACCGTGGAGGAAGTCAAACGGAAGACAATCTCAGCCCACAGTCCGCTCGCGCGGAATGTATTCCTTGATTCTATAAGGAAAATTGTAAAATGGTTCTTACATCGTTTTCCGTTGCAAGCGTGCCGTATATGAACGGAAAAAACAGTCTTTTCTGTACATTACAATGGATAAAGCATTTTCTTTTCTTTCTTGCGTTTGTCAGGATAACGGACAATCACACGTTATAGAGTGTGCGTCACTTTTCTTCGAAAATGGAGGGAAAATTGGAAGTGCGTGCGTTTGTCATTTTTCAGCCTCGACCCTTTCTGAGTTATGAGTTTATGGTGCTGCTCTCTAGGGAGAGGAACTGGATGCATTAGGCAAATAAACCATAGGCGACTTAATTTATGTCCAAAATTACTACTTATTGAGGCAACTACTAAACTTAAAATTACCATCGATCTTGTGCTGGAAAGCCCGTCAATCTTTCTTTAGGAATGCAGTGTCTCGGATCCCCATCCAGGACAAACATTCTCGAGGACTTGTGCGTGATCATGAATCCATAGAATCAGTTTCACTACTTGTCGTGGTGTCAAGATTTCCCGGCACTTCGACAAGCGATCATGAAAAATGTTCGTCTTCTTTTCACATAACGTTTGCAGCTTACCCAATAAATCCAAACATTCTTTCAAGTTCGACGACACGTGACGAATCTTTTCCCGCTGCTCGACTATTTTACGACCTTGTTGTGAGGTAATGTCGAGTTCCTTTTGCAGCATACCGGCAATGGGATTCTTTTTCAAAACGGACTGCTGTCCCAGTGCCCATAAACCCATTTTCGTCACGTTGGTGGGATTTGCCAGTCGTCGTAGTTGCTCCAAATGAAACGAAAGTTCATCTTGTCGACGTTTCCCATAATCCGAATATAGTTCGGTGAGATTGTTCACAGCCGCATCCAATTGCTGCTGGGTCGCGTTACTTCTCCATAAATGACGGATTTGGGCTTCCGCGGCTTTCTGTTCCGTCTGGAGAGCTGCCGATTTGTTGGCAATGTTGTGCAAGTGACGTTTGAGTAAATTGTTCTCGGCTTGTAAGGAAGCCAATCGGCGCTCGCATTCTCCTAAACTGGCCTTTTTGCGGCGTTTGGAATACGTGGGTTGTTTGGCGGATGAGGCATTCTCTTCTAAAGGGTGTTTCTTCGATACCGCAGCAATGGCGGCTTCCGCCGTCGACTGAAGTTCCTGTACAATCGGCTGCAATGATGCTGTGTTGCCGGAGGTCACAGGAAAGGGAGAAGCCGGTTGAACCCTCGATGCGGAGTCTCCCGTGGGTGTGGCTACGGCTGGAACAGCGACTTGTCGGCCTTCCATAGATGCACGCAATACTTGTGGTGGCAAGTGAATACCCAATCGAGACGCCATGGTGGCGAACTGAGAAACCAGTTTCTTGCGTTTCTCTGCCTCATCGATCGTACTTGGCTTTGCTGTTGAGGCTGGTACTTGCGCCTGCGATACCAGGGGTTCCGAAACCGAAAGAGGCGCTACGGCAACACCTCCAGCATTCTGATAACTCATCACCCCTGAGATCGGTACCAAGGGATTCGGAGTGGCCAGTGTTGCTTCCAATTTCGGTGCTTCCTGTTGTGCCTGTTGCTGGTGAGAATACTGCGGGACGTGCGCTGGCTGCGGCACGGGCGGCTGACTCGGTGAACCTAATTGACCCCATAATGAAGTCCCCATCAACGTATTAGTATCTACAGAGGGAGTTCCATCTGCCGACAATATCGACAAAAGAAGTGACGGTGATTCTTCCATCAGCATCATCTCGTTGTAGAATAAACTTTCAATGAGAGTGTTGTCGAGATTGCATTCATCGTTTTCATCGGCATTATTAGTCTCCATGGTATATCGTACAGAATACTTTGTAGCAAAGAAAATGAAAGGATCTGGTCTCCTTTGCTCTTTATGATCCTGAAGTAAATCGTTTATTATCACTAAAGTTCGTTTCTCGTTCTGTCAAAACTGCTGCGTGTTGAAGAAAAACATGCAACAAGGCGCACTTTTCGCGGCGCACCTCTTGCACTTGCAGCGTTTGGGAAAAGAGTTTGCAAAACCTATTTGCAATCGTACCGGTATCCCTAACTACTTAAATGGTTTACTGCTTGTTGCTTGTTCGTTTTAGACACGAATTACCGGCGTCATTTGATAACAGCCATTCACATAATCATCTATAATCAGGGCTAAAAAATGGATGGCAACCCCGTATCCTTTCTAGATGTTCTTAGTCTGATTAACTGAGGCTATAAATGTTTACAGTTTGTGAATTTCTATTGCGTACAAGTGCTGGAGATATGTTTCTAACCCACTATACCAGGTACTCATGAGGAGGATTCGTCCCTTTGTGCCACGTCCTGCAGAAACTTGCGCCACTGCCGTCTTCCTACGACCTGTCGGGTGAAGCCCAGATTTGCGGATCTTTCTTGTTCGACAGTGGTCGATGGACTACTTGATGGCAAGCCAGTAGGACTCATCGTAACTGCCAGTGCGGGTAATTTGGTGTGTTTTCCTTCGGAGCCTTTACCGCCTTTGCCGCTCTTGCTCTTTTTACCGCTTTTGCTGCCTTTGCCACTCGCACTACCCTTTCCGCTATGGCTACTCTTGCCACTTTTACTACCCTTGCTTTCCTTCTTTCCCTTTTTGCTACTCTTCTTGCTTTTCCCGCTTATTTCTTCTTCTTCCATTTCGATCGACGGAGGAGACGTCAATATTATCTCCGTTGGCACGGATGAGAGTTCGTCGCTTCCCATGAAGGTTGGTTCGTCAGACACCGTGGAGATAAAGGTCGGTGCATCTGTTGATGGCAAAGAGTTCTTTCCACGAGAGGTGCCATGGTGGGTTGTTGCGTTAGTTCACTACTCGGACGAGGTGAGGGAGAAACAGTCGTTGCTACCGGCGCAGTTGCCGTGGGCGAAGCCGTCGGTTCCAGGGCTTCGATTCTGCATTCTGTTTGATCCGCAAGGACTTCGCAAGTACCTTCACAAGTACCCGATCCAACAAAACAACCAGATCCGTCTGTTTCTTTAAAAAGCCTAGCACCAATGTCACACTGTTCGGACTGGTAGTTCTCTAAAAAGTTCGTATCCATAGTGAAGGTGGATGTTGAGTCCACGGATATAACAAATTCGGAAGACCCATTTTGAATACAGCTGGTCGATAGAATAATATTGCTTCGAAGCAAAAACACACCAACAGCCTGTCCGTTCCGGTGAGGCGAAAGGTGTTAGACCGAAAAAAACATGGATCGATGAACGAGCAACAAGAAAAGGCCTACCGTGAATCCCTCATTTCCCGTAAATTGACTTCTTTCTACTGTAATCTCTGAATCCGATATGCCGAAAAGGGGTGCTGAAGTTCGATTGAGGGGCTGCTGAAAGAGCGAAAGTCAGTGTTACTTCATGAGAGAATGGGCACTAATCCATGCATGACTTACCACGCCCTGGTTGTTTTCGATTACGGAGTCTTTCATTGATATCACACCACCCAGTGTTGCACCAAGCCCAAATTCGAGCCCTTCGTTGCCAGCTATTGTCACCTTTTCTAGGGTTGCGGTGGCTTGTGACTGGACCGCGACGGCAGTCCATGACAACGGGGCGTTTACCTGCGTTCCGCTCACTTCGACGTCGGACATCGAAAGGCTGCTACCATCACCTTCTACATAGAATGCGTCATCAACCAGCACCATGTCTGTCACTTTAGTATTTATCACCGACGTGGATCCCGTTGCTGTTGTAAAGGTGACAGAATTAAGAGAGCTCTCCAAAACGGAACTATCCTGCAAAAATGAACTTCCGGAATTCGCTGTAGCAATAAGAGCCGCACTGGTAACATCGGTTACTGAAGCACCTTCTAGCCTGAAAACACCTCCGTCATTGTCGAAAAGAACTCCAGCAGTTCCGCCAGTGACTGTCACATCACGCATCTCGATGTTCATAGGTGGTTCAGTGCTGAATCCTGCTGTTTGTCGAACCACAAAGTCGCTTTCAAAGTCCTGCGATACATGGCGTTAGCATAATTTATCGTGATGGACGAGAGGTACACAAGAGACACGTACCGTAAACGCCACATCCGAAAAAGTTGCTGTCAATAGAGCTGATGCATATGCTCCTATCGACGCCCCCGTTAAATCAGTATTCCCCTCAAAATCGGCGAAAGATAACCCCATAAAGCTCATTGATTGCAAAACATATCCTTCTATTGCGCTATCTTCAAATCTTATTTGTTCAGACCCTCCGATAAAAGTACAACCATCCGATCTTTTTCCGCTTTCCCCGCAAATAAACACTGCGTTGTTTAGAACTGGTCGTAGAGGCGTTGTTGTCGTGTCGAATACAGTATCTGGACATAATAGAAAAATGTATTCCTCAGCTGGAGCCGATCCTGCCTGTATATTCTGCAATTCGCTCTCCATGTCGCTGTTTAGCACATCTATGGACGAGTAACCTGTGATTGAGCTATCACGAGGACATGGTGCTGCGGATTGTGCATACGCACGCGATATGATTACAGAAAAGCCCAACAAGGCATGTATTGCCGTGCTCATGGTGCTCTAAACCTTTTTAAGGTGCTATAATTCAGGTTCTTCTTGTGTTTCCGGCTCGATGGTTGTGTTGTGTTCTGAAACAAAAATGTGATGGCGAAAAATCTCCTCAACGCACGTAAATAACGGAACCGTTATCTTTGAACTTTGAACACTTTCCATCCAAGATAAGGATAGATGGACAGACATCGCTCACTAGCTACTAGCTAATTGTTATCAGTAGCCTCTAGCCTACCGGAAGCAATAGGATGGGGCTAAGATACATACGTCAGTGGCTAATCACTGATATCTATTTTGTGTCATTTAACTATCTTATTCTCCTCAACGGGTGTATGACGAAATGCAAAGCAAACTAACACCACGACGGGCCTCTGGTCCAAGCTTAGAGCTGAAATTAGTAGCTACTGTTTGTGTCCTTGAATTCAGTGAAACCAACATGAAAACAGCAAAGATTCGGGTCTCTAAATTCATGTTGAATTCTTGTCAGTGTACCTTCGAAGTAATGCGAATTGTGTAGCAATAGGAAGTATGAAAAATAAAACCAAAGTTATCGCTACACTACGTTACTAATCAGAAAAAGTAGAGCCGGCCGAGACGCCCGGCAACTACGGATGGAATGATCTAAATCTCATTCTTTATCCATATTGAGGTTGGTCGTTTCCTCCTCCTGTAATTGTCACGGTGGTCGTGAACTCTTATGCTCGGAGCTCTTTTTGCTATTTGATTTCTTCGAGTTCTTGCTGGATTTCTTTCCTTTCGAACTCCGTGATAGCTTACTGGGAAAGTACTTTTGATGCGCGGGAGTCACGACAGCCTCGCCGAAAAATTCACCTGATGATTCATAGTTAACACAAATATTCTCATCGAATGCGTAGTATATATGTGCCCCTTTCCCTTTCGTCCGATGCTCTCGTTTTACCCACTTTCCCCATTCTATGCAAACCTTACTAGAGCTTTGTGTGGGGAAAATTGTGGGTTTGGCTGTTTCTCTTTCTTGGGTTGGAGAAAGTGTTGTTGGGCGCGGTAGAGGAGCAGCCGATGGTTGCTGTGTTCGACGAGGGGTTGGGGCCGCTGTTAAGGTAGCTGTCGGTGAACCGGTAGCCGTTACAATCGGGGCAGCTGTCGGTGAACCGGTAGCCGTTACAACCGGGGCAGCTGTTGGTGTGGAAGTGGTCGTAGCAACCGGTGCAGCTGTTGGCGTTCCCGTTGCAGTAACCACAGGGGCAGCGGTCGGCGCTCCCGTGGCCGTGACAACTGGGGCTGCCGTAGGCGCTGTAGTAGACGCAACCACGGGAGGCGGCGTGACAATGGATGTGGGTGCTGGACTCTCAGGTGATGAAGGTACTGAGGTCGTTGCAGCGGATGGAGCTGCGCTTACGATAGTAAGAGACGGAGCAGCAGTTGGTTCAGTGACATTGACCGGGATCGTTGGCGAAGTGACGTTTACCGGGATTGTTGGCGACGTCTCCGTTTCATTGCCCACTTGCCTGGCAACAATAGCTCTTAGACAAGTACGCCGATCAAATCCTGGCTCACAATTGACGTCACATGATTGAAATGGAGACTGAAAACAAGTTTGCCCGGGCCTTTCCTTAGATACTCGGGTATTTCCTTCCCCGCAATCTGATGTCGAAAATGATGGATCAATGTAGTTCATTGCAGTTACATACGTAGAGTTGGCATCAACAAAAATCGCTGCTTGGGTCGCTCCCGATCCTACGCACGATTCACGATATTGAATGCTGCTTGTCTTGCTGGCAAATGCAATGGACTATAGTCACAGTGTCAGAGTCTCGAAAAAACAAAAATCTGGTCGTGGCCATGATTAATTTACATACCGTAAAAAGCTCAATATTTTCAGTGTCGGTTCTTTCGATGATAAGATCGGAATTTTCACTGGCGAAGAAGAGGGCACTGATTTCGTTTGTGTCCTGTAAAAGTGACGAAGTTTAGATGAGTTCAAGGTTTGTTTCGCAATCGATACAAAGAGGCACATACCGCTTCACGCCCTCCAAAGAGATCATTTGCTATGGAGTTTTGGACATTCACCATACTGTAAGACTTAGCAGACACCATGTTTTGCACATTGGTTGATTCGCGAATGATGAAGTTTGCAACTGAAGCCATGGAGTTGTCGCGAACATTAACACCAGTCCACAAGAGGAATGGGGTTGATTTTTGAAAGTCGTTGTTTGCGATGTCGATGTTTTCTAGCGTTGCCATGCTGTTTCCTTCTACATTAAAAACATTGGCCATCCTTTTCATGTTGTTGACTTTCACGCTAACTGCGTTCATCCTAGACGCTTCTACGGCCGAGAAAACATCCTGATGCGAAACGGCGATTGTGATGATGGTTTAGTCTAAATCCAAAGTAGTTTGCGCGCATCGTTGTTGCAGACTCACCTGAATCGAACTTGTCGTGACAACTGCCTTTTTAACCATAGTCACACCAACACTTCCCCCAGAGGAGCTCCCAGTTGAAACAGCTCCGACCAAGTCGCAGCTAGAGATATATAGCCCGTCCAGACTAAGAGCGCCTCCAACGTTCAAGAAGCCTACACCGCCAACTGCTTTACTTATTGTGATCTCCTGTCCCATCAAGCCGAATGGTTCCGTGCCATCTTTAGTTTGTTGCTGGACTGCACACATGGCGTTATAGTTCTTTGATAAAATCGATTAGTACAAGAGAAGGACAAGCGAAATTCAATAACAAGTCCAGAGACATACCGAAAACTTGACATGAGACAATGTAACTTCTGTAGTGGATCCAGCATCCCCGCTAATAGCTGCCTGAGAAAATCCTTGGAAGGTCACTCCCAGGAAGCTAACGGCCTGCATATTGTGGCCTCCTTTCTTGGAGCGCGGCACATTCACTTGAATTGCTCCTCCTTTAAAGACACATCCGGTCGCTTTACCAGTATCACCACAAGCAAAAATGGAATTATCCAGCATCGGATTGAGCGGTGTGTCTTCAACGTCGAACTGGGTGTCGGGACAAAGAATAAATAGATACGTGGCATCAGGCGTCTTACCACCCGCAATCGCTCCTAACTCGCGATCAATGTCAATATTCATGTCGGAAATGCGGCTGTACCCAATAGTACCCGGCGAATTGTCGCATGCACGGACTGTTTGCCGAAATTCTAATCCGACAACGCGATGGAATGTAAATGCCATGACGGCAGTCAAGACTACTTGTCTGGATATCATGGTGTTGCGGTATCGATGCTGTAATGTACAATTGTAGACGATATGAGTCAGAACAGAGGTTGCTTCGTTGCGATTGCATCGATCTGTCGCAGTTGGAGGGTGGAGTTTGTGAAGCAAAATGAAATATTTCCAAACAAACGTGTAAAAGTCGCGTTGAGCCGTCCGTTCGAAAATATATTTCAGGGTGGACGAGGACGCCCCGCGATTTCACGTTTTATAGATAAAAGACACGAAAAGTTCATTATACTGCATAGTCTATAGTGAATTACTACTATTAGGAAATTGGCTTTGTGAAAGGAAAACCCTCGAAACTATAACTTATGAAGTAGTATCATATTTTCTCCCTTTTAATTTCTTTCAAGTTGCGTTTTGGTCACCGCAAAAACAGCGGGCCGTTGGAGTCGGAGATCAAAGTGATGGAGATGCGCGAAGAAATTGCAAATTTTTGCGCAACTTTGCTCAGCAACTCACTTTGTTCGACGAATCTTTGATATCCTACCTTCCAGTCCACTTGAGTGAGAAGACAGCCGGAAACGAATGATAAGAAAGCGCGAACGATAGAAATTTCTGTGATGCCTCGATACACTGACGAATGGTTGACCGATCGTGTCTTGTTTGATTATGTATCCGGTGGATCGTGTGCTTGTTGCGGTTTTGTGCATTTTCTTCCTAATGGCACTGCCGATCTCATCACGGCCTTGACCGATTTGGAGACAGATCAAGCGAACGCGGAAATTAAGGCCCTCGATGACAGTCCCTGGCCTCCTGATCTCCGTGATCAAGTTTGGTCGGACAGGGTGCGGTTGCGACAAAAGTTAAAAGCAGACATGTCTTCTTACAAAGAGTTTTGGGACACGCACGAAGAGGAATTTGTACAATGGTGTCATGATCAAGGCGCTTCTTTCTGGAGACGGCATTTTCAGCTAGCAAGAAACGAAATTATGGACGAGGTTCGACAGAAGTATAACATTCACTCCGCATTCGGGGTAGTCCTCTGTGCTGTTGTCGAGCAAGTAGCTTTCTTCGATATGACTGGTTATCCTGATGATGGGAGAGGGTCCGACGAAATTGACTTTGAAAAGAGTTTAGCATTTATGAGGCAGGGCGGTTTTACGATACAAAATATAGTGTCCGATGGAATCATTTCAAAGGAAGTTTTACAGATCTGGCTTAACCGCATGAAATCTCTCGGTGGACCTAAATTGCTGCAGCGCTTTAGCAAGACATCCAAAGAGAGCCAAGACGACAATCATGACCAAGGTGAAGTGGACGAAGGGGGGAAAGGTCTTGGGCAAAGCCAGTGCGGGCTTTGCTTCGGATCGGCGAGTCATTCGACTCATCATAGTTCGCTTCTGGGCAGATTCACTGCAAAAGAAGTTTCTTCATGCTCAATTACCACAAGAGGATAAGAGCTTTGAATGAATGTACTTCTCCTCGAATGAATTTCTAGAGGTCAAGCGTGAGTGCTCTCTCTAAAGCTTTTGATACTAATGCGAATCTACTTACAGTAAAATGCTTTTATCTTGTGTATTAACGTTTTTATTTGCATTCTCTAGAGATATAGTGCCCCATCGTGAACGTGGGTCTTGTCCGTATCTCATAGACAAGAGCTCAGAAGATCATCGCCGACTATGTCCAAGATCTCCACAAACTCCTCCTTTGACATGGCCAAGGAGCGACGGTGTTGAGAAATGCAACTGAGCCCACTCCAGTCGGTGGCATGGGTTCGTCTATGAGATTGTTTCTCCATGGGCTTGCCTTTTTCCTCTTCCAAGCGAAGAGCAGCATTGAGCTCAAAGATATTATCTCCCATATTGGTGGACATGACGGTAGAAAAGTCGTGGCTTTGCTTGCTTGAACGTCGACGATGACGAGAAATCTTGATGCTGTTCTCCTTGTTGTCGATGGTGATCGAAGAGTCTACCAACGAAAGCTTGTCAGGACTCTGCTTGTTTGCGCCAGCCGAAGAGATCAAGGGGTAAATCATGGTGGTTTTAACGAATGTATCGAATATAAAGTGAATCGATTTGTTTTTGTGAGCTTGAAATTGTGATGAGATGTTCATTTTTTCCTCAGCAGTTTTCTTTCGTGGAAACTGTGCGGTTTTCGTCCGTTTCCGCGGAGACGAGCGGGACAGTTTTCATTTCCAAGTCTTGTCGTTTTCGAGCGTCAGCCGGCGCGCAGTGTGTCAACTTTTGCAGATAAAGTCTCATGTCGAATCGTACTGCTACTCAAGTAAATCGCAATGTGTCCAAGTACCTGGTACGGTACCGGTACCTAAGGTTTTCATGCAAAACGAAAACAAGGCGCCGCAAATAAAGTCGTATAAAGTAAATGGACGATGTTATCTGAGAGCTCTCTTTCTAACGATAAGAATACGAAAGTGGTACGCTCTCGTCCTAGACGGCTGTTCATAAGAGAATTTGAACGCTGAAATGCACCTCAAAGTTTGGAAATATATTTGAGAAGAACTACTAATGTAATCAAAGTTGAAGCACTATCATAATCAGGCCGCCTTTTTCACAAATCTCGTTTAGTCACTGGAGCGTTTTCTACATTTCCAGACCTGAATCAGCTCGCATTGCGCCTTTCGGACGTGATGGACTATCACTCGTCTAAGAAGAAGCTCATAATTTAAGTTTCGTTTTATTTTTAAGGCATCTTTGCACCGGTTAACCGGAAGCTATGCTAGATCAGATGCGATCAGAATGAGTGATTCCAAACAGCCGGACTTCGCTTATTAACCCGTGCCTGAGGGTGGTGAAGATCTTCACACACCATGGTAATCTTGGAAAAATCATCCTCATCCATGGCCTTGGAACGACGATGGTGTCGCTTTGTGCTGATTGCAACTTGGAGGGTAGGAGTCGTCTGGACGATGGGATCCTCCTTCTTGTGTCGCTTTCGAATCGTCACACGAGGTGCGCCAAGAATTTCACCCATATCATGCTCCTCGATCGTATACAAGGCTCTGTTGAGCTTGATAGGGGGTGCCATTGCATGAAGAAGATGAGGATCCTCCTGGTCAATCGCTTGGATCACTGCATACAATTCGATCGGCGAGCGCTCTTGATGAGGTCGCTTGTGAGGATTCAACGAGAACAAGTGGAAGACCATGATGCTTGATGAGTTAATGCGAAATGAATCGATTTGATTTTTGTGAGCCTGAAATTGTAATCAAAAAGTGGCATGTTGTTGTTTTGTTTTTGTTTTTGTCGCGCAGTTTTCTTTTGTGAGCGAAACGCCGGGAACGGTTTTTCAAAGTGCCGTTTTTTTCTGAGTCACGTTTGTTTCCTACAACATCGTCTTATAGTGGACCACCAAACCTTTGACCTTAACGCCAAATGAAAAAAACGGACCGCCGTGCCGGTTTTCGCAGCCGCGTTTCTCCCGCCGCACCATGATGATAACCGTTGTACGATCCTCAAGTGATGGATACATCTCATTCAATGAGCTCACCCATGACGATAACGACTGACGATGATGTAATGTGTATGTATTTCGTCAAGAAATGGATGAAAGGGCAGATAATTTACGATGAGTTTTTGCGACGGTAACAACATCTCTCCATGTCTTTCAATAAATGTCGTCGCTGACATGAATGCGAGATAAATCATGATGAGAAGATGATTGTGTGACTCATTGCGTGATACGCGAAGACGCGAAGACATCAAAGGCGATATTACTTTTGCTGTGGTCGACAACAACGCATCAAGAATCACTTTCGGCTTTGTTTCTTCGGTTGGAGTCGTACTGGTTAACACTTGCATGTAGAAAAGTGTAAATTTTTGTGACGTGTTTTCGCGCCATTGTTTGTTGTCCGATGCAAAACAAACAAGGCATGACATCAAAACGCATCATTCTACATCCCTATCGAACAGAAAAAACATGAAAGGTCCCGAACTGCTTTTATACCTTTTGGGACTGAGCCTCTTTTCGGTCGAAGCATGGCTTTTGACACCCACGGCATGGCGTACTGGAGTTTTATCACGTTCATGGCGCACCCGCCATCAGCTCGGGCAATCCGCTTCGTCACCAAAGGAGTCGTCACTTTCATTTTCTGATGAAGAAATTGCTACAGTCGAACAAATATATTCCCAAGTTACCGCCGATAAACCTCTCTCGCAAGTCCTTTTGGAGACCCTCTCTACACTTTCACCGAAACTACTGCTGAAGCTTCGACAGGCCGAAGGACATCATCATAACTCGGTGCAGCAAGTGGCGCGTGGTCTCAACCATTTATTGCAAGAACAGCTAGAAACGGCCACACAGACACTGAAATCGCTGCTGGATGCCGGAGAGGTTCGTAAATTAGATTCGCTGATTGGCAAAGCCGCTCGGGACGGGCGTCTCGATGCTGCGTTTTTCAACGTCATGACGATCAATATGAAGGATGCGATGCAAGACGAACCTTCCGCAGAAGAGGGAGCAGCCAGTCGATTACAGGTTCTGCAGCATATATATACCCGATGTCAGGAAGAAGTAGAGAAGAACCTTGATCCGGGCATGGCACTCTTGAACAAGTTACTCCGTACACAACAAGATTCCATCCGTGCCAATTTATACCGCCATTATTTGACACCCCAAGCAAACACGATTACCACGCCCGCCGGTCAAACGCTCGAACTGAAAAACACGAACGCAGCAACTCTTGTATCTTTAGAACAATTCATCAAGGCGTTGGAAATGGCCGTTTTGCAAATTCGAACGGTCGAACAATCCGGAGGTACCGATCGTGAGTCCGCTGCCATGATGGTAGAATCCTGCCGCACGGTGGCGAAAGAAGCGCGTGTGATTATCGGAGAAAGCTACGGAATTGATTCCGACGAGTTGAAGCAATTTGAGACGGGTTTGCAACCGGTGTTTCGTCCTTCCTCCCCTAATAGTCCTTACATTACGGGTCAAGCATGAAAGGGAATGAAATGCAGATAACACAAGTCATTAACTTAAGTTACTAGTTACTTTGCTTCCAAGTTCCATAGAATCGATCTCCAAAGTCACCCAGACCGGGTAAAATAAACTTTTCATCATTCAAGCCTTCATCAATGGCAGCTGTGACAATCTTGACTCCAGGATACTTTCGAGCCAGTACTCCCAAACCTTCGGTGGCACATATAATAGTCGCAAACGTAATTTGGCTCGGATCGACGTGTTTCACTTGACACAATAAATCCAAGGCAGCGACGGCCGATCCAGCCGTGGCCACCATGGGATCACACAAAATAACATTCATCTTGTGGATGCCCGGAGGAACTTTTTCATAAAAGAACTGTGCTGTCTTGTCAGCACTGGCTTCGTCCCTTTGAATCAAAATCTTTCCCACTTTAAAGGCAGGCTCTACTTCGCGGAACGATTCCAGTAAAGCATCACCACTCCGCATAATGGAAACGACGCAAGTCTGGGACGGAATTGTCGTGGATTCGAGTCCTTGAAACAAACCGGTTGGTGTTTGTTTTTCTATTTCAACTGTTGGTAGACGTACCAGCGTGTCCTCCACCAGCAAGTGCATCAGCCGTTTCGAGTATCGAACAAAGTCGATCTGAGAAGTGTTTTTATCTGAAGTTTCACAGGTTGAAAGGTATTGAGAAATGAGGATTCTTTGGAGGAATTGCTCGGAAAAAGGTCTTCGTTTTCTTACCCCGTAGTTTCGTAAAGAGTAAGCGCAACGCCTTGCTCTGGACGAGGGTTAGGTCGGGATGCAATTCGCTTGACATCTTTGAGGTAAAGCCAAAGCGATTTAGGAAAAGAAGGGCACTTTTGTGACAACAGGGTTAAACAGCATGATGAATCTAATTTTTACATATGCGCCGTCGATAGATGTCTTGAAGCCGCACCGGTACCGTACCGGTACTAATACTAAGTTCTTTCGGTTTCTATTTCAGCAAAGGATTATAAATTAAGCATAATAAAGCAGTAGTGTAGCAACAAATTACTAGAAATTATCAGCTATGGTGACATACTAGAGACTATAGGACATACAGATATCGGCACAAACGAGGGTTTCAGCACATAGCCCAAGCACGTCACAATTGCTAGAGTTCTGCAAACAACCACCACCAAGTAAAGACCGTCCGAGATGTAGGTGTAGATTAGTCGAAGTGATCAGAATCGTGGTTGAGGATACTCTTCTCCTTTTTGGCTGTCGACTTTAGCAAGTCAGCGCCTGACTGGAAGATACGGAGCTTTTGTTTGAGCATGGCAAGCTCCTTCCCTCCACTTTTGTCATGAATCTTGCGGCGGAGTCCATTGATGGAATTTTCGACCTTGGTGTTATCTTCTTTCATGGTAGAAAGCTCTTCTTGTAGGACTTGGATTGCAGCGGAGGCTGAGTTCTGCTGGCTTTCCGCTTTGGCGTCGAGTTCGTCCTTCTCCATCATTTTCTTCTCCAATTCGGCAGAATACTCCGAGCATTCTTTCTTTACATCATCAAGTCGCTGCTGTAGATTATCGATCGTAGTCCTTAGGTCGGTGAAACTTGAATCATTTTGACCGTCTCCGATCAACGACTTCAGTTCAAGTTCCTGTTGAAGGAGACTTTCGTATTCACGCTCACCGGGCAACACCTGTTTAGCCTGCGTTTCGTCATTCTGCTGACGCAACAAATCGACTTCCTGCAACGAGTCCTCTACCATAAGATCTTCTGCCTTGGCTTTTGCAGCGAGTTCTTTACTGGACGCGAGCTCGATCTCGAGCGTTTTCTTCTCATTGTGCAACTCCAACCGCATTGCACGAGCCGCCTCACGTTTCGTTTTGAGTTGTTCTCGAATATCGACTAGCTTCTTTGCCTCTTCCAAATGCGCTTTGAGCTCAGCAATTCGCAATGCGTTACTGGAGCTCTCAGAATGCAAGCGCTGTAAGACGACCTGTTTGTCCAGTTTTTTCTTTCTCCATCTCTGACTGATGCTTTTCACGAACTTCCTCTTCTGACTGCAAAGCAGCGGTGTTCTCATCAAGCTCAGTCAACTGCAAACCCGAATTACAAAACACTTTTTAGAATCTTGAGACGACTTGATCAGATTGTCAAGAATAGACTTACCAGTTTGCGTTTTTCTTGTTCGAGAGCATCATTTTGCTTTTTCGCATCGTCGAGGTTAGCAATCAAAGAACGTTGGCGATTCATCTCATTATCGAACTCGTGCTTGGCGAGGCGAATCTTGGCGTCCCATTCCGTGTTCTGTTCTTCGAGCTTGTCCTCGACGATGCGACGTTTCAAGGTCTCCATCTCCTCCGTCACGGCCACTTTCTTCTCCTTCACTGAAGACAAACTTTGGACATGAGCCAGTCCCTCCTCGTGCAACGTATCGAGTTCCCGTTGTTGCTCGGCCATCTCCGCCTGGATATCGACCATTGCAATACCGTACAAGTGTTTCGTCGTGTCATCTGCGCTCGGTTCGGCCGTCGTATCCATCAACTCCAAGGTGAATGATTTGTGCAATTCTTGCAAAAAGTCAACGGTGAAATTGAGAGAGCTCAAATTTTCCGTCGAGCCTTGCAAAATGTCCCGCGTTTCCTTTCCACTGCTGAGGCGACTGCGACGAAGCTCCTCGCCCACCTTTTCTTCGGTTTTGATCTTGGAGCGCAATTGCTGGATCGATTCTTCGAGTACCTCCGTCTCCTTTTCCACGGACCGTCGCACTTCATCCGTCACCGTCACGGAGGTTCCAAACGCCAGAATCCCCATTTCGAAGGACTCGGCGTTCCCTTGCGTACTGTTGACCATGTTCGAAGAAAGATGAGGACGTAGCGTGGTTCACACTGATACCCGGAAGAAGATGGCATCCGCTGTGGATGGCTCGTCATTTGTGAGTGCTGCTGGAGTACGAAGAAAATTGCTGCGGGAAAGGAAAACAAGCGTTCTTCGAAGAACTCTTTCCAACAGGAAAGGATCGCCGAGTGTGTTTCATTTGAACGGGTTGTACAAGGTAATACTGATGGAGCAATGCCGCACGTACCGCAAATAAAAGGAGGGGTACCGATACGCCATAGAAGTGAAACAGAAAGATAACGGAAACCGCAATACACAAAAGGAGAGTGTGAGGGCGGCTCTCTGCTTTTGTGAGCGATCGCAAAAGATCTTTGCGCCCCGAAGACAAAAGTTCGCCGCCCCCATGTCGAATGAAATCGGATCTTTCAATTTGGCAGTAAAACTGTGTTAGTGGCGATTTAGCAACAACCTCTCGTCAGTAGGCCTTTGAAGGGGGGAAGTGGTTGTAAGAGCCTCGTCCGTGATCTTTGGCGGCAACTGTATATAGGATGGTGTTGCAGGTTAGGCGTCTCGTACGCCTGAGCGTGCTAGACCGTACGGTGCCGGCTGCCTTTTGGCGTTTCGATACTTCACGAGTACATCCTTGAAAGAAGAAGCAAAGCCGAAAGGAATTCCTTATACAAACTTGAAAGTCGGTGTGGCGAGAGAAACCTTTCCGTTGGAGCGACGAGTCGCGGCATCCCCGGAGTCGGTGAGTCGACTGGTGAAACCTGGCTTTCAAGTCTTGATCGAAAAGGGTGCTGGAGAAGGTGCACACTTTACGGATGAAGCCTATCAAGCTGCGGGTGCTACCATCGTTGACGATGTGTGGAAAAATTCCGACATTGTTCTCAAGGTAAGACATTTTGAAAACATTTCGATATTTTTCGTTCGGTTGGCCGATGGATAACATTGTTTCGTTTATCGGCAGTTGAGACCTCCCACCCCGGAGCAGGTCAAAGCCTTGGAGAATCGTACGATTGTTTCGTTTTTATGGCCTCGCCAGAACGAAGCACTCGTGCAACAACTCAAGACCAAGGAGCGACCGCGTTTGCTATGGATTGCATTCCTCGTACCCTCAGTCGCGGACAGACCTACGATGCGTTGTCTTCGCAAGCCAACATTTCGGGTATCGTGCCGTGCTCGAAGCAAGTCACGAATTTGGGCGTTTTTTGCCGGACAAATGACGGCGGCCGGAAAGGTTCCTCCGGCCAAAGTGTTGGTCATTGGGTACGTTCACGTTGTGCTCTCGCACTTCTTCCCTTTCAAACGTCGTCTGACGCTTGCCTTTTTCTATACTTAACCACAGAGCGGGAGTAGCCGGCTTAGCAGCCATTCAAACGGCAAAGAATATGGGAGCGATTGTTCGGGCCTTTGATGTGCGACCTGTTACAAAGGAACAAGTGGAAGCTATGGGTGCTCAGTTTTTACTCGTGGACTACGAAGAAGATGGATCAGGTGCGGGAGGTTACGCGAAAGAAATGTCACCTGAATGGCATAAAGCTGCTCAAGAACTTCTGACCCGGCAATGTAGCGACGTTGACATTGTTATCACGACGGCCTTGATTCCGGGTAAAAGGGCTCCTCTCATGATTACAAAAGAAATGGTGGCAGGGATGAAGAATGGCTCTGTGATGGTCGATCTTGCTGCAGAAACTGGCGGGAACATCGAGACAACAATCCCAGATCAGAAAATTGTGACGAGCAATGGAGTTACTTGCATCGGTTATACGGATTTGCCGAGTCGCTTGTCGACCACATCATCCAACCTGTACGCAAACAATATCTCCAAGTTCCTCCTAAGTATTGGACCGCAAACGACAAAAGAATTGGGCTATTATTTCATCGATCACAATGATGAAGCAGTTCGAGGTATGCTGGTAGTAGAAAACGGAAAACTTGTAAGTGCTGACGATAATTGCTCATCGCCGTGAATCAGAAACTAATGCCCATTTGCTCTCTTGAAGATGTTCCCCCACCGGCCCCTGTAACGCCGCCACCGTCTCCTGCAAAAGCAAAAACTACCCAAGACATTGTTGTGGACCACAAAGCACCCTACATAGCTGGAGCAAAGCAGTCGGGGTATGCTGCGGCAGCTCTTCTCGGCATGGGCGCTATAGCACCAGATGCTGCTTTCTCTAGCATGCTCACTACATTTGCGTTGTCCAACGTTATTGGTGTTCAAGTCGTAATGGGTGTCACCCACGCGTTGCATTCTCCGCTCATGGCGGTGACAAACGCCATTTCTGGAACAACTGCATTAGGTGGCATGCATCTGTTTGCTCATAGCACCGGACCAGTCGTAACCGCTCTTGCTGCAATGGCGACTACGCTTTCAACGGTCAATATTGTCGGTGAGTGGTGTACCTCTGCGATATACGCGAGTTGCTGTTTGAAAACTAAGAATATGGTGTCGATTTTCTTTTCTTTCAGGTGGTTTCATTGTAACAACAAAAATGCTGGACATGTTCAAGCGACCAGACGATCCTCCTGAGTACTATCACCTCTACGGTGTTCCGGCAGGCGCTGCTTTGGCTGCCTATTCCGTTGGATCTTTGTCTGGCAAATTTCCCGAGCTTGACGCTGCGGCGTCGACGCTGGCTGGTCTGCTATGCATTGGCGGAATAGCAGGTCTTGCTTCGCAGAAAACGGCACGACTCGGTGCTATTTCTGGACAAGCTGGAGTAGCTCTTGGCATCGCTTCTACAATTGGTCACTTGAGTCCTGGATTTGGTACTACGGCTGGAATTGGAGCTTTGATGGGTGTAGGTGCGCTTGCTGGACATCGCATTGGTCATAAGGTCGAGCCCACATCGTTGCCGCAGACAGTGGCAGCGTTCCATTCACTGGTGGGCTTGGCTGCTAGTGCGGCTGCTGTGGGTGACTATCTTAACACTCCGGATACCACTCAGTTGGACGGTGTTCACTTGGCAAGTATTTACCTAGCGACTGTGATTGGCAGTGTTACATTCACGGGGTCTCTGGTGGCGTTCGGAAAACTCGACGGTCGCCTACCGTCGGCGCCTCTTGCTCTTGCCGCTCGTGATCAAATCAATATGGGTCTGGGAGCGGCAACACTTGGAGCGGGTGCTGTTTTGATGGGAGCTCCAGGTGTTGGCACAGGAATGGCTGCGTTGTCTACAGCATTAACCACATCAGGTGTATTGGGTTGGCACATGACTGCGTCTATTGGCGGTGCAGACATGCCTGTCGTTATCACTGTCTTGAACAGCTATTCTGGATGGGCTTTGTGTGCAGAAGGTTTCATGCTCGATATGCCTATTCTGACTACAGTTGGTGCTTTGATTGGTTGCTCTGGTGCGGCGTTAACCAAAATTATGTGTGATGCTATGAATCGGGACATCACTAGTGTCATTCTTGGCGGTTATGGAACAAAGGGGACAGCGGGTGGCGAAGCTATGAAATTTGAGGGCGAGTCAACTTTGACAAGCGTCGATGACACAGTTCGCCTTCTCACTGAGTCCGAAAGCGTCATCATCGTTCCCGGCTATGGTTTAGCAGTTGCTCAGGCACAGTATCCTCTCAAAGAGATGGTCGAAGTCTTGCGCAAGAATGGCAAGAACGTTCGCTTTGCGATCCACCCTGTTGCGGGGCGCATGCCGGGACAGCTCAATGTCTTGCTTGCCGAAGCCGGTGTACCCTACGATATTGTTGAGGAAATGGAAGAAATCAATGACGACTTTCGTGACACTGATGTGGCCTTAGTGATTGGTGGTAAGTTTTTGTAGCTCATTCAATGCTTCACTTTTGCAACCCCATTGACGTGTTTTTGCTTTCGATTATTCCCACTCTTTTAGCCAATGACACGGTCAACTCGGCTGCTATTGATGATCCGAATTCACAGATTGCCGGTATGCCAGTGTTACGTGTTTGGGATGCAAGGCAGGTCATTGTCATGAAGCGAAGTCTTGCTGCTGGTTATGCTGGTGTCGACAACCCGGTTTTCCTAAAAGATAATACCGACATGCTTTTGGGTGATGCAAAGGATACAGTCGAGAAACTCGCTGTAGGAGTGAAAGAATTCTATCGAGCTTAAAGAACAAAAGCTTTAATCGCAAGCGTTTAACTTTGTAGAAAGGTTTGGTTTTATGCTCTAAATTCACATAACCCTAACCCTAACCCTAGTGTGGGTTACTACCTGAGCTCAGCGCCGTTTTGGTAACGCTTAAGTATTAGTTCATCTGAGGACTTTTAAAAAAAAACATATAAAAACCTTCATAACGAAACAACGAAGTTCCTGATCATCGCCTTGTTTCTATAAAGCAGAATCGTTCTCTCTTACTGCGTACAAAGAAATGTGGCGAGGTATCGATAATACTACTCCGTAATAATTAATTCCGTCTTATTTTCTCTCATTAGCCATCACTTATCTTCAACCTTAGAAGTAAAAATTGCTGAAGCTAGCTTATTCAAGGCTAAGAAAAGTAGTATTACGCCGGGCGGGTAATGTTTAAGAAATAGTGTACACTTTGCGCAGTTATTTGTTTTCTACCTTGTTTTATAATTAAATTCATAAAATTGATTGTCATTCAAATACGTATGATCAATAACACAAGAATCACGCCCGAAAGAGCGCAAGCAAGCCGAGAAATGTTATAAACGAGCATCACGTTCTTGTGACATTGCGAGGTTGACCGACTTGTTGACATCCTCTCAATACCTGTAACGCTCCGTTCCAGTAAGAAGCACTCAACGCAAGAGTCTTCTATATCGGCGCAAAGTCCAGCGGCTAAGTGTTCAGATAAATTGCAATCAACTATACAAACGTTTAACATGGCTGATCCGCCGGCTGCATCCCCCATGGCATCGTTTCGTCCGAAGGATCCAAGCCCACGAATGTTTGACAACCAAGGAGAGTCCCGAAACCCGATAGAAGATAGCGCTGAACTGTTCACCTTTGTTCAAAAGGACGAAGAATTTCTTCCGGACGATTTGAATTCACTTTTGAAGGCATCTGGAGCGGCGATAGCAGAGGGCACAAAAACGAACGACCGCATTCGAACGAAGAAAATGTTTTCACCGGAATACAAAGCAGAACTCAGTGCTGAAATGCAACTAAATGAATCAACTCCTGATCAATCTAAAGTATCGCCTTTCAGCCGTAAAGCACAGCGATTTTCGTCTCTAAAAAAGAAAAAGGTGTCGTCAAACCTGCTGAATCGAATTTTTGGTTCCACGGGGAGCGATGATTCACAAAAAAGTGCCGATCGGGATGAGGATGTCCTCGAGAGCAGTTGTTCTCAAATAAATAACACGGTATGTGGAGTTACTTGTCGTCGAGAAAATAGAGTTCCTGCAGAGGCACCTACGGAGGTAGACGCCGATCCTATGGAGTCTGGCTGTGGGGAGGCTTTGCCGAGGCAGTCGCAAATGCAAGAGACAACTTGACTTTGTATGCAGAAGATGAAGTCCGCCAAGCGATCCAGTCGTCGTTGGACGAGGTAATAGGATTGGCATATAAAGGAAATGAATTGCCGACGCCTCCCAAACCGCAAGACGATCCAAAGGAGAGTGATGATTACACAAATGATTTGAAGAGCAAAGAGAAAAAATGGAAAACTTCTTCAGAGGGAGGATCTGTCTTCGAACGATTTGTTTCCTGCTCCTCTACCCCAGCCGGAAGCGGAACCTCGCCCAAGAAACAGACAATTACACCAGGCAAACTCGTGATCCCTGCATTATTTACTAATTCGGCAACTAAGTCACCTATTCCAAGGCCGACAGAAAATATAAACTCTAAATCACCATTGAAGGTCACAGAAAAGAGCCATAAGAGGGCTGAACTGGAAGATGTAAACAAAGCGTCGACCAGTCCAAAGCACATCAGTCTTGTTGGAACGGACAGCGGAGACTCCGTGAGTTCGTCTTCCATCTCGAGAGTCAGTTCTCTCTCTCCGCCCCCGGTTCAAACGATCACAGAGTCTTCTATTCATTTGTCACCTCACTTGAATTATGGGACCTCGCCCGCTCTCGTTCGCATTATTCCCAGTCGTGAAGAGTTATCAACGGTAAAGGAAGTCTCAACTAAGGGATCTTCCGTGGATGAAGGCAGACAAGACAGCATCCTCCTTATCGAGGTTGATGATAACGACGATGAAGATGACGCAGCCTTTCTCCCTGACGACTTTGAGGCATATGATAGACAGGGTGATCGAGAACTACGGAAAATATCTTCAGAGGAGCTAGACCAACACATCAATGAAGCATTAGCCAAAGCTGAAATAGAATGGAATGATCCCTTTGGAAAGAAAGCCGATCACAGATCGAGTATGCCGTGGAAGATGCGCTAAAAGCCGCTTATCGGCAGTTCCAACTTCAGGAGGACGAGTTGTTATTTCAGCACCAACAAGAAATTGCAAAACTCAAAGAGTTACACAAAAAGAAACTAGCCGAGCAAAAGGACCAACTGGCCTTGGCAAATCGCATGGCCCACGCACGCCAGATTGAGATTGAGCGACTCGAGAACAATGGAGAAAGCGCAAAACGTGAGAAAGAGCTGGTCACGTTGCGGGATGAGCTCAAAGTTTTGCAGAAAGAGAGTGCTGATGCGTCTGAAAATTTCATGATCCAGATCCATGAGTTGCAGGAAGAGCTAGCGGAAACGAAAAGTCAATTGGCGAGAACGGAAAATGAGCTTACTACTCTCGATCAAATTTCTAAGGGTGAAGCAGATTCATTGCGCGAGCAATCTGCAAAGCTAGATACAACACTTGAGGAGCTGCGACATGAGAAAGAGCGCTCAAAAGAAATAGCGGAACAATTTGCTACCGTTTCAAACGCCTTTTCGCGCACTCAAAAGGAGCTAGAGACAGCTATTGCAGAGAAGGAGGCGCTTCAAGCGCAACACGCTGTGATTCAGGCAGAATTAATACGTGTGCAAAAGAGCTCAAATTGACAAAAGCGAAGCTATCCGAGTGCGAATCAGTGACTGCTGCAAATATTTCTCTCACAGAGCAATTCTCCCGCATCAGCAAGGAGCTTGAGGAAAGTAAATTGGCTCAAAAGAAAGTGGAGGAGGAACTAGAAGAACGTTTGTTGACTGTCACAAATCTCCAGGAGGATCTTCGAGTTGCAAAGAAAAACCATGAAGACAGTTTGCAAGAGCTAGAAACTATGAGCAAGTTGTCCACAAAAACACCCACACGTCGTGAGAGCACTGGAAACGTGCCGAATTCTCGATTATACAGACCAAGCCCCAATGCGCGAACTCCTGTCAAGTCTCCAAATCGACCCGCTACATCATATGGAACACCCACGAAGAGATCACCCAGTGTCAAAAGAAACTCAGAAGAGTTGCTTGAAAAGGAAAAAGAAAAGCCTACGCCAACAAGTAGTCGTTCTTGAGGAGCAAATTTTGAAGCGAAACGAAGAGCATGAGCGAGCCCTCAAAGAGTTGCGCACAGCTAATGAGAAAGAAATAATGTGCATCAGGAAGCAATATGAGTCTCGAGTTGAAGCTAATGCTCAGAAGGGGCGCGAATTGAAAGAAAATCTTTCAGTGGCAGAGGGAAGCGAAAAGAAAGAGCTGTTAGACAAGATTGCGGCACTTGAGGCTGAAAAGAAAGCTAATCGAAGCGAGGGATTGAGAGACGTGCAGAAAAAGAAGACCTTCTTCAAAAGATATCTGATCTCGAAAAGAAGGAAAAGGATATCATTGATGAGCACGAAAGGGCTATCCAAACTTTGCGAGAAAAGAATAACGCCGAATTACTGGAGCTTCGTAAGACATTGGAAGAACAGACACTTCAATTCCGGGCAACTGAGAGTGAACTTCGTCAAACTATATCTGAAGCGAGCTCATATGAGAGAGACGAGCTGCTTCAAAAGGTTGAAAGCTTGCAATCGCAACTTGATTCGGAACGAAGCAACGCACTTTTAGTGAAGATGAAGGTGAATGCTGCTGAGGAAGATGCCACACAGGCTTTCGAACAACATCAGCTGGAATTGAAAAAACTCACAGAAATGATGGACGCCGAGATCGAGAAGCTTAAGATAGAGCGTGAAGCCAAGATCGAGATCGAAAACGAACTCGCGGAATTGGAAAAGGAATTGGAAAAGGCTCGAAAGGATCTCGCCAATTCTAAGGACGAGCACCAAAATGAAATAGTTGCTCAGAAGGAGGTGTTTGAGAGCCGCCTGAAAGATATTCAAGACGGACACACGAGGGAACTGGATGACTTGTTGTCGCAGCTGGACTTGGTTGAAGCAGAACACAAAGAAAATATTGAAATGAAGGAAAAGATCATCCGGGAAAAGGAGTCACAGATCCAAACATTGTCCTTCAAGCTGGATGAGATTGATTTGAAAGCCAAGGCGCACCAGAAGATTGAAAAGACCTGGAGCATTAAGCTTGAAAACTCAGAAAAGGCTTTGGAGAAGTCTGAACAGGCTTTGGTAAAGCTTCAAGAACAGTACGACACATTCAAGAAGGAGCACGAGCAATTTGTTGCGGAAACCGAAGACAGAAAAGAGAAGGCCTGTAAGGCAGCCGAAAACAAGGTGATCGAACGAGCGGAGAAGCAATTCAAGCAAGCCAACGATCTTTATGTGAAATTGAAAAAGCAATACGATCTTGTCAAAAGCAATGCGGAACGGTTGGAAGCCGAGCTGAAAGAAGCCAAGAGTACTGGAGAAACTGCGTCTAAAGAGAAGGACATTCGACTCAATGAGCTGAGCAAGGAACTTATGGAACTTAAAGCCGCCAAAGAATCTATTGAGAAAGAAGCTGCTCAAAAGGCTCGCGATTACCGCAAAGAGATGCAAGGTTTGCTCAAAGCAGCGGAAGAATTCGAAAACAAATTTGAAGAAGCGGAAGCCACCAACACTTCGCTCCAAAACGCGCTGAGCCACCTCGAATCTCAGAAAAGAAGCTGCAATCCGAATACGACGAACTTCACAAAGTATGCGATGAACTCATGGCGCACATGGAAGCGCAACATTGACAAACTGTAAGACTATTATAATGATAATTATTTGTTTTCAAACTTGAGTCTCTGCAGCAGCTGCTGCAACAAATGATCTTGTGCCCACTTTGACAGTAATGCCGTCCCACTGGACGTTTGCACATAATACGAAGCCAAATCGAGCAACGGTGGTGCCTTCAACCATTCGTCCACGGTCGCATTGACCACCGACAAGGGTGCTTGCAGTAACGCGGCTTGGAGCAACAAAAAGTGCTTGTGGGGTTGTAGAAGAGGTACGAGCTTGGAGGCAAAGTAGGCAGGATTCAATGGCAACAAGGCGTGCCACAGGGCCTCGTGTTGCCACACGTCGGACGGCTGCCAATCTGTTTCAGCATTCGGCAATTGTTGGGCCAAATGTTGCACTAAACTGTGCCATCGCGGCGTCCCGACGGGAGTCGTTTGACACAATTGCATCATGTGTTGAATGTGTTGTTCCATCGAAGGCATGGTAGTGGGTCGGGATGGCAGTAGTACAGGCTCTTCCGAACGAGGACGTTTTTTCTGGCGACGATGATGATGATGAATCGTAACAAAGGCCGCGGCGACACGCAGAAACGTCGCTTCTTCGCGTGTAAACGAAGGCAGCATGGCTACGTCTTCTTTTTTCTTCTTGTTGTTGCTGTTGTTGTTCTTGTTTCGCAGGATTCATAATAATAGGATGTATTTAGGAATGATAAGGAATGCCAAGGTGAAAAGGAATGCAAGATGGCGGCGGGAGCGAAAAATGACGGAAACGTTTTGTTCTTTTTTTTTTCTTTCAAATGTGTTTTTCGTGTTTTCGTCGCATACGATCATGCGATCGCGTCCAAATTTCTTTCACGAATGAATGTCCGTTATTTCGGTGCGACACCGATGCGAAAAAGGAGGAACATGAAACATCGACCATAACAAAAAGCAATTGATTTGCTTCACAAAGGAATTCTCCCTTGTCCATTATTTGCTTATTGATTATATTCTTTTAGTTAGTTGATCTCTGTAGGAAAACTAATAGCTACCGCAAAGATGCATCACAAAATTTTGCGAACTTACCGTCGACGACTCCTCGTATTACGCAACCAAGGTCACTGTTCTCGACCAGCACTCTTACGATATCCCTCGTTTTCTTCTTCGAAACAAGAATGGAAATCACCACCCAATCTCATTTCCATGACACGGATTGCGTGTACTCCCATTTTGTCGTATTTCATATTAACACAACAATACGAAGCCGCCGTGTGGGGATGTTTTCTCGCGGGGGTTTCCGATTTTGGGGATGGTTACCTGGCGAAACGTCACAATATGAAAACCGTCTTGGGTTCGTATTTAGATCCCTTGGCGGATAAATTGTTAATTAATACAGTGGCACTCTCGATTTGGTATCAGCCATCGGCGACAATGATTCTATTGCCGTCTCCTCTCGTGACATTGTGGTTGTGCAAAGACTTGGTGTTAATTGGTGCCACGTATCGGATATGGCAACAACAACCGGCCGGAGCGCCCTTGATGGAAGTTCATCCGACGTTGATTTCGAAACTGAACACGACCTTGCAATTTGCGACTCTCACGACATGTTTGTTTCATCCGTGGATCGTCGACGTCACCCTGGAGCCGGTGTTGCAGTCGTTGTGGTGGATGACCGGAACGACGACCGTCTTGACCATGGGAGATTATTACTGGCGCCCGTCGGCGATCAGTAAGAGACAATGAAATGATGAGTCGATTGGTTGTACTACGACACAGACAAGCCTATTTTTCGAAAAAAAATTGCATCATTGGAGAACTACTACTATTCTCTCGTTTCTACTAGAGGTGCTATCTATCTATTTCTTATCCACGCGGAAATTGAAGCCGCGTCAAAACAGACCAATCCAATTCCTCTTTTACAGATGAATGTACCCATAATGATTCTCCCCATCTCGTCAATTTCTCGACAAATTCGTAGCCATGCTGTTTTAAATAGACACGAATGTCACCCTTCAATCGTTCCGCCGTAATGATTTTGATACGATACTCCGATAAAGGAAACTGTTGCAAGACAAAGGTTTCCGCCCCTTCCACATCCAACGACAAGTAATCGATATCGTGTGGAACCTGATAGCGTTGAAATATTTCTTGCAAGGTTACCGTATAGGCCAATTCACTGGACCGTTGCCATCGTTTGCCATTGTCAAATCCGGCATCGGCAATGCCACCATGATCACCCGCCTCGTAACGAAAATAGACAGGTTGCATTCGTTCGGCACCGACGACTGCCGCTACGGTGTGACACGAACGATAGTACGATAAATTCTTCCAATAGATTGGATTGGGTTCAATGCACAATCCGTGCCTTACGATGACACAATGAGTCAGGAAGGAAGCGAAGCGAAGGAAGGAAGGTACTTTGACAGAAAACGCCGACAAATGTTGTCACACGTACCATCCGTATCGTTGTTCCAAGGCATAGGTATTCGACAACAATAAAGCATCATTGGCGGCCAAATCAATGAAATATCCATCGCGTTTCCCGTGCAACAAGCCAATGACGAGTTCATCTTGCGCCGCTTGTGAAAACCACGTTTGATTGGTGGTAGGAGCTTTCCCGTAAAAGACATCAATTTGTCGCCATCCATCGTCATTGTTGTGATTTATTGTAGTATGGTTGTTGTAGTGGTGATGGTTGTTGTTGTTGGTTGAAGACGACTTAAACGTCAACACATCGACGCTGTTTCCCTGCCAATATCCCACGAGGCAGCCGCCTAGAAAACAGACCAGCCATGACGGACCAAAAAATCTAGTTGTTTTCAGCCTATTTTGACGAGGAGATGGGACCCGAGGAGAAGGCATTCTATGATATAATCGTCAAAAATAAAATCGATAGGAAATGAAAGGAAAAAGGCGGTGGAGATTATTGTGATCGAAGATGGCGGATTTTGAGTGCGTTTCGGCACGGCTGCATTTCGAGGAAATTCGAAAGTGTATATATACTGTGAGTCTAATTGTACTCATCTCATTTTATAGCTACAGAGAGGTGCTGTAACAATCTTTCAACCAACACTTCAGTACATAGTATAAAAACTGATTCAAAAACGATCTATTCCCATAGTTTGGAAAATTCTGGAATCGCATCGGTACTTTCATTCTGTGCGTGTTCGATTTCATTATCAAGAATCCGGATTTTTATGAATTCTCAGGAACGCTCACACAGGGCGAGTAATTTAGATTTCAAAAAGTCACAAACTTTACCACAAAACGATGATTCTTCTTCTCACAAAAAAACACACTGACCGGCACAAAACATGCCATTCGTTTCTACATCATCTCTTCAAAAAGCCAAGAAGGAGTTTGTCCCTTCCGCCGACTGGAAATGTGACGCTTCTTTCGATGAAGTCCGCCACGCGTTGGGCAAATCGTTTTGTGGGACTCTCCAAGTCGATGGGGAACCGAACGTAACTTGGATGGTGGGATCAATGGTCAATCAAAAGCTGGCGGAACAGTCCTCTTCGTATGTCAACAGCAATGAAGGACTGTATACGTTTATCATGTCCTATGTGACAAATCAAGCCTTCCGAGAGAACGGTTTCATTTTGCATAAAATGACTGCCGACCAACAGATTGGCACCACGGGTATCTTGGTGGAAATTCACCAACAGGGTGCTTTAAGAACCTCCGAGAAGCTTGGATGGATATATTGCTCGTTTTCCGACTGGCTCTCCGAGGAGAAATTCCCAAGATCGCCCAAGAAAAGACTCTGGAGGACAAACAACTGGCGCGTCCCGTACGAGCCCGCGCCGATCACATGCTTGCGCTCATGCGTCAATGTCACAAAGAATATGCCCCTCATCCTCATTGGTACGTCAAGGCGGTAGGAACCAATCCCAACTGTCAAGGACAAGGATTCGGTTCGGCCATGATGCGTCGCATGAACGAATTGGCCGATGCACATCAACGCGATTTGTATCTGGAATGTGGCGAAGAAAAGAACAAGACCTTTTATCAAAAGTTTGGCTATCAAGTGGTGGGCGCTCATCTGGTACAAGATCCGACCGGTACGGAGAAACCGGTGCAATTTTATGGCATGTTGCGGCCGTATCAACGAAATGGAACATGAATCATCAGCGTTTTGAGTTTTAGCAGATAGTACTAGAGATATATTTAAAGTTACGCCTTGACGGTCTTCTTGACGTCAGTCTCATTCGTTTGTACCGACGAAGATCGCAAAATTGTGCCACACGCTCGGCCTCCGTCCAACCAAATTGAATGCAATCCCCAAAGGCGACACCAGTACGATAATTACCACCCAAGTACAAGCCAGGACATTGGGCTTCATCTTTCTCCAACGCTTCCAAAATCTCCAAATGACCCTTGCGGTATTGCGGAATTGCTGTCTTCCAAACCCGACATCCAATGCGTTGGATAGGTCCCTGATAATTGGGTTTGAGCAAAATTTGTTGCACATCGGCTTCGACTTGCTGATAAATTTCGTCTTCGGTCATATCTCCCACGGCCGTATCTCGGGCTCCCCCAATGTACGTCAACAACAATTCCCATCCGGGCGGTGTCCGATTGGGGAACAAACTACTGGACCAAATGGTTCCCAATGACCGTACTTTCATGGAACGTGGCAACAAATGACCAAAGCCACGGAGGGGCTTTTCGGGTGTGCCGCCCGGTAATTCTTTGAAGGCTTCCTTGGGATAAGCAATGGTTACGGACGCGACGGGAGGACTGTAGACTTCCGACAATCGCGCCGCAGCGGGAATCAACTCCGCGGCAATTTTCGCCGTGACACGCGTGGGACTCGTGACACACACCGATTTGGCTTCGACTTGTACTTTCTTTCCATTCTGTTGCATCGTGACGACAAACACACCATCCTTTTTGGTAATCGACTCGACGGCCGTATTCTTCCAAACACGATCTTGTCCCAAAAACTGTTCGACCGCATTGGGTAAAGTCTGCAATCCTTTTGAAAACTACCCAACTGACCACCTTTATAGGTCGGCCACGCCGGATCGGGTGGATTGTCCTTTTTCTCTTGCGCAATTTCTTGAAATCGGGCAATGGCACCCGATACCAATCCCGGTCCAAACTCCCCCAATCCTTCCAAACGATGAATTTTTTTGAGAGCGGCCCGCATCGCCAATTGATCGGGATCGCCGGCATACACTCCACTGACAAACGGATCAATGACTCGTTCAAAGGTTTCGGCTCCCAAATGTCGTGTCACAAAATCCCGAATCGATTCTTCTCCGTCAGAGGGAGGAGGAGCAATCAATCCCATGGCACCCAACCCCGCCCGGATTTTCCCGGGCCACGTCAAGAGGTTGAAATCCAACAAATCTCCGGGCAAATTCGTCGGTAACGCGTGTAAGTTGGCCAATTTGTCACCAGCTCCACCGCCTTGCCAATAAACAAACCGCGGCAGGGAACCATCGGCCAACACGAGTTGATCGGAAAGTCCCAATTCATGTACGATACGACAAATGTACGGTGTCGGTTGAAACGAATTGGGTCCTTCTTCCCAAACGAAGCCTTGCTCATTCGATTTGGAAATGAGATTGCCTCCTACAACGGGATTGCTTTCAACGAGAAGGGTATTATCGAGATGGTGATGCTTGACGAGATTGAACGCCAAGCTACTACCAGAAACCCCTGATCCAACGACCAAACAATCGACGGATTTCGTTGCTCGCAGTGTCGACGAAGTGTGATGTCGCGTGTGCGGTGTATGTGAATGTGATACCGTAATAAAGGCTTGCGTTACTGTCAGGTAGTAGCTCAGAAACACGTAGATGGATATCATGGTGGTTTGTAACGTGTCGAAACAACAATAAGAACAACAACAACAAAGACAAAGACAAAGACAAACACCTCTACTCACTCCGAATAATGCGAGAGCTTCATCGGCACACATACACACACATCCATAAACGAAACATACGATTGCGGACGATGATACGTAGTACATGTACTGGTAAGGTTGTAGGATCCGAACGACTGGCCCGGTGATTGCTTCAACTGTCACCCATCGGACAAGCGAACACTGGCAGTGTCGGTTCCAAACAAGAACCGGTAACCGGTACGTCATTGTGGGTGGGAGTCCTTTTTTTTCCTTCCCTTTTAAATCGATGATGATGATGATGATGATGAAAAAGAAGGGGGGAGGCGTGGGAGTCCTTCCTTCCTGAGACAAACGAAACAAAATGGTAATAAACATTTTCATGAAGCAACAAGACGACGACACAATGGTGTCATTCTTCTTCGATCTCGGTTCGAGCCAGATAGCCATCGATCATGACGACGACGACGACGACACCATCTTTTCCAGAGGATCCACCCACGGCGTATTATTCACCGTTCGTTATCTTACCTCCTAAGAAAATTCGACTTCCTCCTCCTCCTCCTCCTCCTACAGCGATCACGCGACCAAGACCCGTGTTACTGATTCCACGCAGAAATCCGGTGACGATTCTTCCTCGGAACCAACCCGTCGTACCGATGATAGATCATGTTTTCTTGCTCAAACAATCAACAACAAATAATAAAGTCGTGTCGTCGCAAAAACGCAAGCGTAAGGAGAGTGACAAAGCAAGTCGACATCCCGGCGTCTCCAAAACATATTCTCATGTCACGACCGCTCAAGACACTGGCAAAGTAGTTTTGATTAATGATGACATGTGACGAAAGAGAGCGTTGGGGGTAAAACTCGGTGATAGCCACGAAGGAATAGAAGGATGGTTACGTCGTCGTAAGATGTATGATTCTAGGAACGTAAGAATATGTGAATTCTCGAAACAATCGTACTCTAACGAGACACATATTGTTGTACACTGCGCATCTATCTACCGTACCTGGTATTGTTCTCTATAGTAGTTTATTAGAGAGTATTTCGTTCAACATGACGGCAGGATCTTTGGCTCCGCCGTGCTGCAACAAACCGTGCCACAATACGTCCCCAGATCGTCGCCAATTATTTTTCGTTGTAGCAGCCAATAAATGTTGCCACAGATCACCCGCAAACACTTGCGCGTACAAATAACCGTAATAACCGGCACCGTACGTGACCAAATGTCCAAACCGACTGTGCCAATGCGTTCCAGTCGCGTACGGAATGCCCATTTGGTGATGCAAATCGGCAAAGATGCGGGTGGTGTTCTTCTGCTTACTCGTCCAAGGACCAAACAATTGTTGATCCAACTTGGCATACAAAACTTGTTGGTACCGTTCGATGGTCGAAAAGGCGTATTGCGATTGTTGTAATTTCAAAATCAAGTCTTCTGGCATACTCTGACCAGTAGTGTGGTGTGCCGTGTAGGGTCGTAGAAACAAATCGGCATGCCACGCGAAATGTTCAAATAAATGCGAGGGCGTTTCAACAAAATCCATAGCACCGCGCGTCCCGGACATGTGTTGAAATCGCGTCCGACTCAGTAAAGAATGCAAGCCGTGACCAAATTCGTGAAACAAGGTTTCGACTTCACCGTGCGACAACAACAGCTCGTCTCCCGAAGACAAGTTGCAAACGAGTGCAATGATTGGAAACTGATACTCCTCCGTTTGGAAGTCGGTTTGACAACCACAACGCACCGTAAAATGAGCCGCATGCGTATATTTGCCTTCCCGCGGATGCAAATCCATATACAAAATACCCAGCGGACGACCATCTTCCGCTGTAAAAGCAAACCGTCGAATGCGACTTCTACTACTACTACTACCTGTCGTAACAACATCCCATTGTTCGGATTCTGTCAAGTCTTCTTCGGTCATTACAATCCCAAACAATGTTTGCACTAACGATTGCAAACTCTGAATACACTGTTCCAGCGAAAGATATTGAGACACTTCCGACGAAATATCGAATCCTTGTTGGGCTTGGATCAATGCAGTGTAAAAGGAAACATCCCATGGTTCAATCTGGGCATTGCCTTCCAATTGCGATTTGAGTTTTGATAATAACTGCATATCTTTTTGATACGCAGGATACAGTTGTTGCTGCAATTGCGACAAGAACCTTTGGACCGCTCCGGGACTTCCGGCCATTTGATGTTGTAAAAAGCGATGAGCGTACGAGGGGAAGCCCAACAATTGCGCCAAGGCGTGTCGCGTCTCCATCAAGGACTCGAGTACGGGTATATTCTCGGGTACGGCCGTGGTACTCTCCCAATACACTTGTTTCCGCAACGATGGTGAAGACGAATATTTGAGCAAGGTCTGCAGGACTTGCGTCGAAGATTGACACAAACGAATGTTAGGACCCTTCAATTGTCCCAATCCAAAATGCGACTGTAGTACGTGTCGAGGAATAATCTCTTGCACCAAGGCCGCATCGGCCCAAACGTCTTGTTTCGATGTCACCAAATTCCGACTAAACAAGGTTTCCAATTCCGTCAATTGATTTTGAATTTGTCGTACTTGTTCTCGTTGATCATCGGGTAAATGAATGCCATCGCGTTCAAATTCTGCTTGCAGCAACGAACCAAATCGTTGTTCTTCTTCCGTCAACATGTCCGGCTTGGTTGTTGTTGTTGTTGTTGTTGTTGTTGTTGTTGTTAATAATAAAGCTCGATACAGTGTGCAGTCGCCATTGAGTTGAGCAATATAATCTTGCAATACGACAAAAGCGCGTTGTGCCGCATCTCTCCATTCCGCACAGGCATGCGTACTACGGGCCAATTCGGCCGCATCAATGACATTGCAAACGATCCTACTGATGGCATCCAATTGAAACAATGTGTAACGCGAATTGTTCTGTGACGATGACGACAGACGACTCCTCCTCCATTGCGATGCTACTTCTGCACGCAATTGATCACATTCTTGAATGGCGCGTTTCGTCAAGATCATGAAATCTCTGGGTTGTAACAATTCCGGAATCGAATACAAGCCTCTCTGCGTTGTCGTCGTCGTCGAGTGAGATCGTGAAAGAAGAACTTTCCTTTCGAAGAGTGCTCGGGCACTGGAAAGGATCCAGCGTTTGGACGATGGCATCGTTAGGTCGGAGAGATGATAAGACAAGAAGAAGAAGAAGACTTTTGGAGTGTTATGTACATCCTTTGTCGAACGGCCAATAAGGAGAAACTATAAATCGTTTTGGAAAGGAATACCTGGTAATGCGAGATCGATCCGAAAATAATACGGAGTAATAATAATGAGACACGATACACGATGAACGATGAGACGATGAGGCTTCCTTGCCGTAAGGAAGTACAGACGTCCGTGACTTCTTCTTGATTCGTGTTTGAAGTTGAACAAACCGTAGCTTGCATTTCCGGTCACGATACGACAGATAGCCTGCGGGCGTTCTTGGTACACTATAATCTATACAAGAGCCAGCTGGCGTGTTGGCCGCGGAAGTTGCCCTTTTGGACGTTGTAAGTTGAAACCAAAGCGCCCTTCTGCAGTTTGTCCCTGAGCAGGACGTTTTGTTTGGTTTTTTGTTTTGAAAAAAAAAGCCGCCAACTTCAAGCCGTCTCGGAACTCGGCATTGTCGTTGTTTACAATACATACAAACATACATGCATACATCTTTCGGAAGAAGACAAATCATCCGATATAGTTTTCAACAAAGAAAGAATGTTCAGAATATCCATCCTAATTTATCTGCTGTGGAGAAGAATAGAAGTGCAAAGGTGAGTGTGCGTGTGTATGGTGCTGCGACAGCAAAACTTACAGTAATGTTTGCTCGAATTATCGTAAATGTTATTTTCTTTAATTTTGCTGCTGGAGTATGTGTGTTTTTAAAGGATGATAACTAGTCATGTGATTGATTGGGTCGAGATTTTTTTATCATACCAACAGAGGGCCATTATTATTATTATTAATTGGAGAATCAATCGTGACGTGACAGGAGGAAAAAACTGTCATACATATGCGCGAAAGAGAATACTCGTGACAGCGATCGGTGTCATATTTTTTCAAACGCAATAGTTTTTTTTGTGATATACGATTCGTTTGGGTGGCTCTTTCTTTTGTTTCAATTCAAAGCATGATGGCGAGAAGATGCTCGAATACGATGAAATGTCCTTTCTTCTTTTTCACTTCTTGCCTTCTCACAATAACGTTCATCTCTAGCTTTTCACCTCTGTATACAACGGTACTCCGACCGGCGGCACTCTTGAATGCCAAATCATCATCATCGCAACCACAATCACCATCCGAGTCACCATCAGAAATAGATCGAATCATCGTTGATTCACCATCACCTTCGGCCGAAGAAGCCGATTATGCCTTACAAACGGGGGATTATTCCGTATTACAAAAACATCATCATCATCAGCAGCAGCAACAGCATCAACGAGACAATTGGAATGTACTAAAACCTAATTTCCGTGTGGCATGGGATCAACATCATCAAGCCACGGTACGACTCGTTCGTCCGGCTTTGCAACATGTTGCGGCGGCCAAAGACGATGACGAAACCGTCGTCGAAGAGGAATCACCGACACTGCCCGTAACACAACAGCAACAACAACAACAACAACAACAAGCTCCACCAACAACACCCGAGACCCCCCGCGCCACCAACCCCGTGTTGAATTTCTTTGCCAACATTATACAGCGCAAGGCCACGTTGGTCAGTCGCACCGCCGAATGGAAACGACTGCAAAAACATGCTGAATACATTCAAACGACTCATTTACGACAACTGATGCAAGATGCGGTCCGTTCCGAGGCCTTGTATGCCACGCACGATGGGGTTTATTTGGATTACTCCCGACAACGCGTGACTGTGGAGACGATGAAATTATTGGGAGATTTAGCGAAACGACAAGATTTGCGGGGCAAGATTGAAGCCATGTTCCGTGGTGACAAAATCAATTTTACGGAAGATCGTGCCGTCTTGCATACGGCATTGCGGGCGAGTCGATCGAAAATCGGGACTGTTCTCGTAGATGAAGATGTCGACGCTATTCAAGAAGTGCACGATGTGTTGGATCAAATCAAAGTCTTTACGAATGGTGTACGATCGGGACAGCTCCGTGGTTATACAGGAAAACGACTCCGGAATATTGTTTCCGTGGGGATTGGTGGATCGTACTTGGGACCCGAGTTTGTGCACGAGTGCTTAAAGACGGAACCAGAAGGGATCACCGCGGCATTGGGATACAACTTGCGGTTCTTGAGTAATGTGGATCCGGTGGATGTGGAACGGACGTGTGCAGATTTGGATCCCGAAGAAACACTCATTGTCATTGTTTCGAAAACCTTTACCACGGCAGAAACCATGTTGAACGCTAAAACGATGCGACAGTGGCTGTGGGATTTCATGGGAAATGATCCGGAAGTTGTGGAGAAACATATGGTGGCGTGTGCTTCTATCTCTGCCATCGAGAAGGTCAAGGATTTTGGTATTGATACCGAGAATTATTTCTTTCGGTTTTGGGATTGGGTAGGCGGTCGCTACTCGGTTTGTAGCGCGGCGGGAGCTGTGCCGATCAGTCTTTTGTATGGCTTTGAGTTGTTTGAGAAATTCCTACGTGGTGCCGAATCTATGGATGATCATTTTCGAAATGACCCGATCGAGAAGAACATCCCAATCATCATGGGTTTGTTGGGAGTCTGGAACATGAGTTTTCTGAACTACAAGTCTCGAACCACGCTACCGTATGCTGAAGCGTTGCTCAAATTACCCGCTCACATCCAACAACTCGACATGGAATCCAATGGCAAGACTGTGACCAAGAATGGTACACCAGTCGATTATGCCGTTGGGGAAATTGATTTTGGTGAGGCCGGAACGAATGGACAGCACTCATTCTATCAATTGCTACACATGGGACAGACAGTTCCCTGTGATTTCATTGGGTTTTGTGAGAGCCAGCACGATTATTGTGTCGATGGGGAATCACTGTCGTCGCACGATGAGTTAATGGCGAACTTCTTTGCTCAACCGGATGCCCTTGCTACTGGTAAAACGGCCGATGAAGTGCGTGAAGACGGTGAGCTCAATGAAGATGTGGTTGCTCATCGTGTCTTTGAAGGAAATAGACCGAGTCTTTCTCTGTTGTTTCCAAAACTGACCGCATACGCTTGTGGTCAAATTCTCGCACTTTACGAACATCGCACAACTGTTCAAGGCTTTCTTTGGGATATAAACTCCTTCGATCAGTTTGGTGTCGAGCTAGGTAAAAAGTTGGCTTTGAATGTCAAGGAGCAGATGCTGGAAGGACGCAGCACAGGAAAGAGGGTAGACACCGGTGATCACGCGACTACCAGGTTACTGAACTACTACCTGGAGAGCAGCAATAATGCTTGCGGAAAGAAGGTTGAAACAACTGGTGGTAATCCTTTTACCCGCATAACACGCCGGACCCACTTTGACCGCGTACAGCCACCGGAAGACCACAATCTACGTGGGCACACGGGGAAGCTTGTGTAGAGCCTGGCTTTTTTTCGTTTGCTAACAATGTAATGGCACTCTTTTCCATTTAAATGTCAGCTAATAGAAACGATTTTACTAGCTAGTTGTATGCAAATCATAAACAGTAGATTACTACAATCGATTAAGAGCTCTAGCGCGCTGACGCAGCCATCGTTATTATTAAATGTTCTCCTTGTTCAAATCATCAAAGTACGGATGGTGCAGCGACTCCTTCACCGTGATGCGGTCCTTGGGATCGTAGGCTAAGAACATTTCGAGCAATTCCAAACCGGCAGGCTCCAAATTCTGCAAAACGACGGGCGAGAAATCGGACTTGTACCAGATGGGGAACGCCGTGTTCCAGTCCTGGAGCGTTTGAACGCCACGCCAGACATTTTCGGTAGGAGTTCCGAGTTGTCGGAAAATCTTGTAGAGCTGATCGATTTCTGAGTCGCCGGGGAAGAGGGGACGCTTGGTCACCATTTCGACGAAAATGGTACCGACGGCCCAGACATCCACCGGGGGAGCGTAGGCTTGCGACCCGAGAAGGATTTCCGGGGGTCGATACCAGAGAGTGACAACTTCGTGGGTAAGCGGACGAATTGGCGGACAATACGCTCGAGCTAGACCAAAATCGGCGATTTTGAGAATCCCATCACGTGTGACCAAGAGGTTTTGTGGCTTCAAGTCACGGTGCATGACACCGCGAGCATGGCAGAAGGCCAAGCCCCGGCAAAGCTGGAAAAGATAGGACTTTACCTGAGCAGCAGAGAGAAGCCCATTCACAGATTCCATGTACTTCTTCAAGTCCTTGTCAAGAAACTCAAAAACAAGATACAAGCGGCCATCTTCTTGCACGCAATCTTTCAAATCTACAATGTTGCGATGGTTCAACTCTCGTAGGAGGCTAATTTCTCGAAGCGCGGTGGAAGGAATTCCTTCATCTTCGACTTCGAGGCGGATACGCTTCAACGCAACAATTTCATTATTGACAAGATCCTTCGCCTTGTAAACGACTCCGTAGGTTCCTTCTCCCAAGGCCGCGTCCGGCTTTTCAATTTTTGGTAGCTTCGTGTGCCGAATTGGAATGTCATTGTTGACGAAATGATAAAGGAGAAAAGGTGAGCCATGTGTCGGTGATTAAACACACAACAACAAAATAGAATTGATTTCAATTCAACTGACAGATAGCAACGCATTGTATCGCAAGCTCCATTCTTCCCGTCTTTTTTTTTGACAATTTGTTCGGCATTTGCCCCGGCCGCTACAAGGCCGCAGCCGGACACCCGTCCACGTTCTTTCATAGACTCACCGCTCCATAATCACTCCTTTCGACCGAATTATAATGTTGGGAAGCAAAATAGCAACTGTTGTTGATTTGCTTGAAACAACCAGGTCAATGAAAGTGAGCCAGGTGAACAGAAATGCGAAACATAACGGGTTCCTCTATCAACGCGCGCCTCGGTGCATTACCCGGTATTGGTTGGACTGTTTTTATATACATTCTGAATATTCTATAAAATTTATTTAGCCACTGTTGGAACCGCCCGGCAGAACCTTCCTTAATGCCGATGGCCGGTGGCACTGGACAGTGGTAATGCTTTTCGTTGGAGTGCCGTGTTGGGGAAAAGAATCTGTAAGTATACAGCTTTCTTCTTTTCCATTTAGTTCCGATAATTCATATATTCAATATACACGTGTATCCTATGAGACGACATGACAACTCTGAAACTCAAGAAAGCCGTCCTGATCACGGATCCTATTTATCAGAGAAGCTACAATCTCACTACTCAAAATTCCCTCCAATTTTTTCGACGCCGATGAATTTTGCCTCCAATTTGAAACGTTTGCCCATCAACATTCATTCATAAAGCCATTCATCTCATTTACGTTTCCTTTGATCTTTACATCACTCTTCTCACCGCAAACTATTTCTTCCGGGAAAAGGGCATCTCGACGAGTTCAAGCCCCAGCTATGTTCTTCGGTTACTCGTTGCTCTCTTTTTGTTTCTTGTCCGACGCGCAACGGCAGCCTTTGTTGCATTTCACTTCCGTAGACCGTCTGAAAACTGCTTTAAATAATAATAGGCTCTTCCATGAAGACTGTTCGGATCCTTTCATCATCCATTTATTGCAAAATTGCCCAAACACGCAACAACAAAAGCAGTTGACCGACAAGCTCATTCAAGAAGGCTTATTGGCGGAGAATGGGGATAGTTCGTCGCTGCAGGCAATTTTTCGGTCAATAGACAATGATAAGATCTCATCTGTTCTTATTCAAGATTTTGGTTTTCCGCCCTGGATGGCGCACCATACCCGAGCTGCCCTTGCGCCGGTCCTCGATGCTGCAGTGACAGCCATCCAGAGTGGAGAAAGCCAGGGCCCATCCAATCAGACATTGACAAGTTCGCCACCAGTGACGGAAATTTTTGCCCATGACATGACCAACAGCACACGTCGGCCTCATATGAAAGAGACCGTTGTCAATCCAACAGCCAAAGCACGTCCCAGTGATAATTATGGCCTTCGTCCGAAGGATCCGAATTACCCCCGACTGATGCAGGACTTGGAGGCGTTTTTCAAGTTCATGATGGAACCTAGTATTTTGCAACAAGAAAGTCCTATACGGAAAGCCACAGCTGATGTTTACATGAGACACGCTCGCCTTTTTCTGGGATGGCATATGGAACACCGAGGCCAATTCGGAAGGAATAGTTCGCTGTTTGACATTATCCCCACCAAGGAAAAGAGTCCGCGAGCGATGTCGTCGCTTTCTTACTTTGGCTCCGGAAAACACGCTCGATTTCGGCGTCGTACGAAGCCAATTTGGTGCGTGGTCTGATCAAGCTATTCAAATACCGTTTCGCTCACGAAAGTGATTCCACCGCCACCAATCAACCCTACGACGACATACCTGCCATACGAGAATTGCGCAAGCTGCAACGCGATGCGAACCGCAAACAATCCGTGGCAGGTCGATCGAGTGACGAGGCCCAAAAGTGGTTAAGTTGGCCGCAATTTTTACATGTCGTCCAGCGCGCGGGCGAGGAATTGCGGAACGAAATGAAATTATTGGATCCAAAAGCAAAGAACACTGAACGGAGAAAAATTGCTATATTGTATCAAAAATATCTCATTTTACAAATCTTTGCCAGCGTTCCGGATCGACAGCGTACTATTCGAGAGCTGGAATTGGGGCGGACGTTCGTGAAGGACGATGAGTGTTGGACGATCCGACACGGCGCGGACGATTACAAAACCGGAAAAGTGTACGGACAGCGTGCTCCACTACGATTACATGCTCGATTGACCGATTCGATTGACGATTTTTTGGAACATTGGCGTCCCTGTTTACAGCCCAGCACCAATTTCCTCTTTGCGCAGCCCCGGACCGGCAAACCGTTGACCCAGGATTCGCTGTACCAAATTGTATCGCGAGCCTGTTATCGTTACACGGGAAAGCGCACCAATCCGCATTTGTTGCGGGACATGGTGGTCACACACGTGCGGGAATCCACCGATGCCTCCGAAAAGGAACTCGAAGCTTTAGCACTGTACATGGGTCACAGCATTCAAATGCAACGAACGTCCTATGATCGAAGGACCCTCGAAACCAAAGTAGCACCCGCTGTGGTTCTTTTGGAATCGGTCAATGCGCAATCGGGGATAAGACGTCAATAGTTTCGACAGTGGTTGGTGATGGACTTGCCTCCTTTGACCGGCTTTTGCACGCTCAACTACCCTGTCAACGGTATCTCTTGGTTTTCTATTCCTTCTGTATATAAAGTAAAAGCACGCTTGTCATTGTTAGGAGCTAGTTTGTTTTTTTTTACTGGGATCTCGTCCTTTTATTTTATTCACAGGTTACTGAGTCCTGAGTTAGATATTCACGGGTCGGGGTTAAGGGTTAATCGGGGAAGTGAGTCTGTACACGATACAGTACGCCGAGTAGGATTCTTCCTCCTTCGCTGATAGGGGTCTTGCTGTTTGTCGGATAGTCGGATTTTCCCTATCCACTTGCTTGGGCCACAGAATTTGGGCCGAAAACGGCATGCGGGAAAAAAGGTCCGTTGAAGAACGGGGAGTAATGTAAAGCAGAGAAACGGTATAAAATAAGAGAATATCCAATTCAAATTCTGAATGCTCCCCGGAAAAGATCCGTTCGTCGGTTCTTTGTGTTCGGTGAAGTGGAGAAATGTCCCGATGCCAGACCCGAATTCGCACTTTCTTTCTTTCTTCTCGCCTCTTTTCGGTGTCACAATTTTTTTCTTTTTTTTAAGTTGCTAACACTAGCAATCAACTTCACCAAGAATAGGAAAAAACGATGGGTGTACAACGCGATCTATCTCTTCTAGACTGCTCGTCCGTCTCATCGACGGTCACTGTTGATCGACCGAAGTCAACGACTCGTGAAAGTACGAGAACGGTTTCCTTCGACGGTATGGCCAATGTCTACCACGAGAATCAAATGCTGTGCAGCGAAGACTGCGCGGAGCTATGGTATACAGCAGCTGATTACAAAATGTTCAAGCGAAATACCATGGGCATGGCCAAAACGATCATTCAATTTGAATCGCAAAACCGGGCACCCTTCAGCTATCAACGTGTGTTGGAACACTCGTTTACGATTTGCAAGAGCGCGGTTTCTGAACACGAACCCTTCCAAATCCTATCGACACCCTCCGAGCGCCATCATTTACAACGATGGATCACCGCCGCACCCAACCGCGTCGGAATGGAACGATGGACCGCTCGATCGATGAGCAAAGATCGGCAAGTACGTCGTTTTGAATTGGCGGAACTCCTTTTGGATTTACAACAATCGCAAACCTCCGAAGAAATTATTCGCATCAGCTGTGAATCGATCAGCCGACCGAGTCGTCTGTTTGCGCAGGCCATGGGGCAAGCCAGTGCTGCTGCTTTACTACTGGTTTAACAATGAAAATTGTAAATATATCCATCCTCTGTGGAATTGTTTCATAAATTGCTGTAGATTAAAATTCTCCTTTGAGGAAATTCAATAGGCTAAATGGTACAAAGTAAAACCAACAATTATCTATTCTATTATAAACCTATTACCGCCCAGTCACTTCATATTCTAAGTATCTTGCAACTCGACAAGTTCTTCACCAACTACCGCTTTGTATCCGCAAGCCCGTCCCATCGATCCGTAATACTGATCTTCCATGTGGTGAGCTACTGCTTTCCCTTCCAAAAGGCTTTGAATGATTCGAACCTCACGTTCCGTAAACTTCTGATCGATACCCAACACCGACGCCAGGTCACTGGCGGAGACCGTTTTGAAGCGTTCGGTCACCATCATGGCGGCGCTACCGACTTTGGTCCACAGATCAAAATTCTTCGAATTGTCTTCATCGTTGAGTACAGTCTTGGTCGCGTTAATTAGGTCGGCGAGCAAGGACCCTTCACTCAAAGGGTTGGTTAACGCAATGCCATCGCGAACGGGACAAGTATTGTCATCTGATTCGCCCTCGACCCACAATAACGGTTCGCCATCGTCGGCTTGGCTAGGGTCTTTGACCAAGACGGTAGTCCCCACGTGATCGTAGCCAACGTTACCGAACACGAGAGCATTGACTGTCCGGGGCAATCGCGCCACCACATCTTCGCCATTTACCACTCGGTAGGCCTGTGTGATGCGGCCATCGGCGAGAAGAGAGTCAAACATGATACGGAAGCGTTCATTACCGACTCGGGGACTTCCAAAGTTGTACAAGTATAACGACTTCGGGCGTGGAGGCCTTTTGTCTTCCATATCCGCAGCCTTTTGGCCAGTGAGCGTGTTGGCAATGCTCTTCCACCACACATCGGAGGGTTTCGATTGAGGTAAACCGCGACCGGCATCGATTCCATGTTCGCCTATGTCGGCAATGAACAGTGTGGCGAGAGCACCACCCAGCGAATGTCCTGTTACCAGCATATCGTAATCCGATATGTCATCACCCGGTGCCGGCGTCGCCAATATAAGCTCCTTCAACCTCCTCGAAATGGAATCCATGGATGTTCGAAAACCAGAATGAACTTTAATGATTTCAGGATCTTTCATATCCTCTCCTTCAATCCATGGCTCTTGTACCAAAGTCGTGTCGGTGAACAAGTCCACCGGTTCACAAGTGCCTCGAAACGACACGACGATCACCTTTTTCTCCAAAGATCGATAAACAGCACATGTACCGCCTGTGATATCATGATTCACAAAAAAACAGTGTTCGAGATCTTTCATCTCTCTCAGTTTATGCCCAATGTCTGACACGGACGGGCTTGGCTGGCTGAAATTCTCAGATAACTGACTTTTGCGCGATTGGTACTTCTGGAAAAGTTCACCCCAGTCAATACCAGGCATTCCTCCCTTCACCGTATACACCGGTCTTCGTGCAGCTTGATTTGGTAAAATCGGTAAATAATTCAATTCGCACTCAATAACGCCTTGCACTTGTCCCTCGTACAAATTCCCGATCACAAATCCAGCTGCAGCTCCCATTGGACCAGCCACAGCCGCCCCTGCGGCGACTCCGGTCATAATTTGTCCTTGTTTGCTCTTCTTTCGTGGTTTCGATATGAGTTTGAGCTTTCCTTCCCATGAAGCTCCTAATTTGGAAGGATCTATCGCTGGCACCTCGAACTCATCTGTTTCACCCTTTCGACGGGCCTGTTCGATCATCGCTTTCTTCCATTCGTCCATCCACTGCTCCGGTGCATTTGCTGCTTTTGGAATGAGACTGGTCAAGCGCTTATGAGTCGAGCCTACCCCAACAAGACCTCCAACTCGATTGTCATCCGCTACGGTAAAGACCAGTCGCGCTGTGCTGGGATCTTGAACGTAAAGAAAAAATTGATTGCTCCGATTCGTGACGGGTCCTTTCTTAGGACTGTCGGATTCCTTGACCTGCTTCCGGTCCTGGGGTGGTGCTTCCGGCCATACGGCTATGCCACCTTTGCCCCACGTGGCAGGAATATGATACGGCTTCGGTTCGCCCCGCTGTTTCAGACTTTGCTGACTCGCCCGCTCATCCACATTCGACCATGCCGTACTTGTTCTCCCTACATGTGCGGCTCCCGTCAATCCCAACACTCCATCGTGATATTGCTCCTTCTCTAGCAAATCGATGTCCTCCTTCCAGTGACCCTCCAATACAGCGACTAGCAAACACGCGTCGACACCCTTGCCTGTCACAATTTGTTCGGCGGCGTTGTCACCATCGGGATTACTCGGTAAGTCGAGGATCTTTTTGACTTTTACTTTGACCAGGCCTTGGTAAAGATTCCGTGTAAACGCCTCGGAACAAAAAGCCACCTTCCATCCCTTGCTGCCCGTTTCCCAGCGACTGCTATCCGCTGGTGGCTCAACATAAGCATCAAATGCTAGTCCTCCGCAAAAAACGGCAATATCCATATCGAATTTGACACGCGAATCTTCTAAAATGGCTTCTATCGTGGCGTAACGCTCGGGATGCCGACGACCGCGCGGTGGTGGGCTCGTCACAAACGCGTGGGTCCATGGGATCCCGAGGAGGCAACATACGATCATCCCTATCCTCATGGCGCCGATTCAAGTTTTATTCGTTGGACCCAAAATACTATCTAAAGGCTATATGAAATAGAAGGCACTTGTTGACAAGGGCGTCGTCTGTTGGATTTGTGATGGGATTGGAATGAGAAAAGAAAAGATGAGAACGACGAAGGAAGGAGCTTCGACGACTGACTCTGATGTGCTGCGAAGGCCAGTTTTATAGTATCCGTTGTTCACAGTGATGTGGTGAAGGACCGTTCGACAAGGAGAAAATATCGTACCGGTATCATATTTACTAAATAAAGAAGTCCCGGAACGAGCGGTTGTTGTCACTCAAAGTACTATTATTTTCATTGATGCTCTTTTACTGTGAAATGGAACGGACTAACACTTTTCATACATACGACTTGAAGAGGCCGTCCTGTTCGCCGTTCCGTTCCGCCAGGAGTGTTGCAAAACGCAAAACGTGCAACGCACACTTCACGAGCAGTAGTCTTTATTTCTTTCATCAAGGTATGCGGAAGTTGTCGTTTAAGTTTCACTTTTTAAATAATGCACATTGCGATCGTTGTTTCTCTTGTCATGAAATGGTGGGGCGGGGGCCTTCGGGATGGCTTGTTGTTCAAGAGGAAAATAATTCGCCCGTTCAACGGTGTCCGTGGTTGACGTCATGAATCACTGTCTCTTTTTCTGTAGAAACGGAGCTAATTGAATAGAATGACCGCCCACGATGCCGTTGACCCGAGTATAATTCGAGCGAGCAGGCTCGCCGTTGCCTTCTTGTACCAAGTATTATCATTCCCTCACTCTTGACTGTGCTTCTGTTGCTTAGTTACACAGCTAATACAATACCATGGGATCGCGAGTTGACGAAGAATACGATTACCTCTTCAAAATTGTGCTCATCGGCGACAGCGGAGTGGGCAAGTCGAATTTGCTGTCTCGTTTCACTCGAAACGAGTTTAACTTGGAATCCAAGTCGACGATTGGTGTTGAGTTTGCGACGAAATCCATTCAGGCAGAGGGAAAGACGATTAAGGCGCAAATTTGGGATACCGCTGGACAAGAACGTTACCGTGCCATCACGTCTGCCTACTATCGCGGGGCGGTGGGTGCTCTGTTGGTCTATGACATTTCCAAGCACCCGACATTTGAGAATGTGGAGCGTTGGTTGAAAGAACTTCGAGATCACGCGGAAGCCAACATTGTGGTCATGTTGGTGGGTAATAAGTCCGATCTTCGACACTTGCGTGCCGTAGAAACGGATGAAGCGATGGCCTTCTCGGAACAGCACAATCTAGCTTTCATTGAGACATCGGCTTTGGATGCAAGCGGCGTTGACACTGCCTTTCAACGAATTTTGACTGAAATCTACCGTCTGATGTCACGCCGTAACATGCAAGCCGAGGAAGCCGCGGCGGGCAGCTCGTTGAGTGCCGGTCAAACCATCTCTCTTTCCGATGGAGGCAAGAAGAAGAAAGGATGCTGTGCTTAAACAGATCTTTGTTTTGTTGAGCAGATTTAAAATTTGCATTTGCTCTGCAATCTGATCAATTTAATTATTAGACAGTTGTGATTATGTATTCGCGAAGAGCAAGTAGGTAGCAAGTGCTTCATCGCGACTTTTACTGTCGTGAATGAGACCCTTGTCTAGAATTATTCGTCTATGTATCTATGGTTGGTTCCGAAAATTATCTCACCGTTTACAATCGGTTTTTTACGGAGATGAAATAGCTTTTTCTGTTTCAGATTCTTCCGATCCATGTCGCCGTAGTTGGTCTTCAATTCGTTGTATTTTCTTTGAGCTCAAGGACAAATACCACCGTGCAATCGAGCCCATGTAGACAGAAGTGAAGACGAGATTACAAGGCAACCACGCACAAGTGAACACCATGCCCAACGTTGTCCTTGGATGATAATCTCCGTAGCCTGACAATATTGAAGTGCGATCGTCAGACGGTGTGTAGTGCAGTTACAACTGTGAGGGAATAGCATCCGTTGTCTTACCGATTGTAAAAGAGCTCACCAACGCAAAATAGATGGATTCCAAGAAAGACCATCGCTCCGCATGCCCGACTAGTAAAGCACCCGTCAGTAATGTATTAAGTAGCGGGAGTGCAACGACAATGACCCCACCACAAGCTGACACGATACGGGTGCTTCTTCGTCGAATAAAGTTGTCCAGTTCTTCGTTGATCTGGCTAGTCAAACGAAGAAATAGTCTCGCCACAACACTCATATAAACCGAGATGGACAAAATGCTACAAGGCAGCCAAATTATAGTCAGCACCATACCAATGGTCGTGCTAGGATGAAAATCTCCGTAGCCAACGGTACAGGAACTCACCACCGCAAAATAAACGGACTCCAGTAACGTCCATTCTTCGATCTGCCCAATCAGAAGCGCCCCCGCGAATAAAAAGTACCGTGGGCAATACGTGCGGTCCTCCCGCATAATTTTCGACAAACCGTACAATGCTGGTCCTGTACCGCCAATCTTTTAAATACCACTGAGCCATCGTCCCCATGCTGATGGACATGAAGAGGATGCTGCAGGGCAACCAGATGCACGTGACCCAAATACCCAAAGGCGTTTTCGGAGTAAAATCACCGTACCCCACGGATGTAGACGATACTACGGCGAAGTACAATGCTTCGTGAAAGCTCCATTGTTCAGCGGTTCCAATGACGATCGTACCGATGATGAATACGAGAAAGAGAGGAAAGCCGACGGAAAGGGCTCGCTCATGATGTGTCTGACGAAATGCTTTTTGATTTCTCCTTCCCAGAGACCGAATATCTCGCTGTGTTTGGAACGTGTAGGATTTGTGGGCGAGGATCGATCAATGGGTCGCTTAGTATCAGCTGTTTCGTTCGTATCGTCGAGAGTGAAGTACTGATAGAGCTGGGCCGCCACCAACGCCAGCAGCGCGAAACCCACCAATATGTAAAGAGACAAAAGAGCTGAAACAGAGTCGTTCGTGGTGTATGAATATGACCATATCCGACACTGGTGGCCGTCGAAATGGCGAACAAGAGTGATTGCGACCAAGACCACGTCGTGACGAGACGAAAAAAGGAAACGCCCACGACGAGCAAAACGACGATGGCTATCGAACTTGCCGTGGCGGCTTTTCGAGCCCAGATCTCTCTTGCTTTCTCAAGCAGCCGCTTACTGTGAGACGGAAAGCCCGATTCGATATCGGTGATGCTCGAGGAGTCCTTGAAAGGTGAGGGGCGATTGGTGCGAATACTCGACATCTCGGGTCGGGGGATCTCGGTGTCGCGCCTCTTTAATAAATTTTTCTTTCTGTTATATCATGATCTAGCCTCGAAACATGCCATCATACACCAGCGTTTATTATTCGAATGGTTGGTGACTAGTCAATTTTTGCATGAAACAAATTCCTCGCAAAAAAATATTTACCAGGTAGATGTAGGTGCCCCACCATCATGGTCAAACGAGAAAAAAAAGAAACGGTCACGGCTCCGGGCTGACAACTGTGATGTAAAATGTAAAATGTCCAGCATCAGAACTATTCGGCTCTGAACTACTAGATCAAAATCGTCTTTGAAATCCTCGATTAGATGATGAGGGGTTGGAGTAGGGAGTTGGGAGTCATGAGCCGAATCATGAGCCAGTGTCGGTCTCGAAATAATAATAATAGCAGACGGCTCGTGTCGGCTAATCTATTAGATAAAGCGCAATTACAAATGTTAGGCAGATCAGCGATATGTCGAAAAGCTATGCTGGGTAGCCAAAGCTGTCTTCAGCAGAACTAGCCGGATAGCATGAAGAAAGAGTAATACGTGAAAGACGTAATTTTTGTAAAATTCATAGCGAGAAGTCAACGCACTCGGGTTTTTCATAAGAAACTAGCCACCGCATCAATCGCAAATGTTCTACTTGCGTTTCCAGCCACGTCCTTGCTCTGTTTCTTTTGCCCCCCGGTTCCGTGTCGGAGTTGCAACTGGGCTTGCGCCAAAAAAGGGAAAGAGCTAGTTCGTCATCCAACCGAGGCAATGTCAAGTGTTCTGCCTGATTGGCTTGTACATCAATCTTTACTTTTTGATCTCTTTCTTTCAATGCAACTAAACTTGAAGGAAATACTTTAGTTTCAATTTGAACAGAAAAAATTTTTACTAGTTCTCATTGCCATCGACACCGTCACACTTTTCCTGCAGAAAAGAGACTTTCGCGTTCACTGATCGGGCCATCCTCTGTTCTCGCTCCACTTCGGCGCTCGCGTCCAGGCCAATCCAAGTCGGCGGTGTGTGCTCCGGAAGGTGAGAAATCCAATCCAAACATGTTTCGCGGGTGGTTGTTTCGGGGAATACGACGTTTTCGCTCTTCACGACAACAAAGTTGACATTGTATGCTTCCGGAACAAAAACGGTCGCAATCAGATCATCGAGAACCTGCTGGTCACGAGGCGTCGTCACACGACCTCCGAAAACACCTCGTTGTAATGTCGAGCGTATAGCGTCCCACGGCAACTTCTCGGGATCGAGGGATTGACCCGCATCCTCCAACAGACTATCGATTACATCCAACGCATGAAGTGCGTCCGCTTCGGTGAATTCATAGGCCTCGGTCCAGCCGTTTGGTACGAAGCGAAGACGTTCTTGAATGACTGCATGGACCCAACCCAGCAGTAGATAAAGACGATTGCGAACTTGTAAGTGAAATCGCTCTTTTGCTATGCTGGTAAAGAAACGCGTCATGGAAGCCTTCATTCCTGTAGGCGCCTGTGCAACGATAGTATCACAGATACGAAGTAGACCGGTCGGTAAACGCGGATTGATTTCGCTCGTAATGAAGATGCGAAAATCTTTATGTGTATTTGCGGGGCTGAGTGATTGAAGCTTTTTTACAAACGATTCGCGGAGCCAGTCGGCGCACAGGTGTACGTTCTTGAGCATGACCCATGTTCCACGTTTTGCAGCCACCGATACAAGTTGTTCCGAAATATCGAAACACTCAGCACTTCCCATTGCGACGGCGTCGAGATCTTTGTTCAATTCACGTGCCATGGCCTCGACTCTTCCACTAACATCATGACCTGGTGCGCTGCAAAGGAGAAGAGGAGTTGTCGAGTTGATTTCAAATTCAATAACGTCGGCAAAGTCGTTCAAGCCACGCCCTTGCCAAAGGAAATCTTCGCCGAATTGTTCAACAATAATTCTGACCACGTCAGATGAAGAGCTTGCCGAAGCTGCGCCAATGGACTTTTCGTGCTTAAAGATCCGAGCCAAAAGGATAGAAAAAACAAGTTTGTCTTCAACTTGAAGGCCGCGGCCGATACGAGCAACGGTCTCGTAAAATAGACTACGTCTGAGCTCCCCAAGCACCTTTGCATCGTCGCCTCCACTTTGAATTTGACTGAGAACATGTTGCAAGATAGAAATGAATGTCGATGCTGTGAACTCGTACAAGAAGCTTAACTCACGGAGGGCCTCTAGCAAGATGAACAGATTACGACACAAGGAAGAAAAAGGCTCGAATTGAGCAACGGCTTCGTGAACTTGTTTCATGACTTCAGCGCTGCAAGAAATCTGCTCCTCAACTTGCGCGCCTTCTTTCATCAAGATTTCCATTCCTTCGACGACCCGATCATCATCTAGAATACTTCCTTCACAAGCGCTTATCTTCGAGAGCATTTGGTCTTCCAAACCACGTAACTTTACGTTCTGTTCACCTTGAAGCTTCAATAGTGCAGCTCTTTGAGATTCGAGGGCCGGCTTCAAAGCCCTAACAAGTTGGCTTAGACTCTGACTTTGAAGACTGTCAGGCGTAACAGTGAAGTTCACCAACGTTACTCTGGAGCAGAGGTCTGGTGTCAAGGGGACAGCTGGATTCTTTGTGCTGAGAATAATTCTGAACTTAGGACTGTAGTCGACCTCCTCTGTCCCAATGCGAACTAGAGTTCGACCACCGGTGCGTTGAAGTTCTTTGTTCAAAATTGGGTTTAATATAGGATCGATTGTTTCGACGTTCTCAACCAGGAGCGCTGTTCCGAAACGTACGGCGCTCGCAAGAGTTTTGGCAAAAGCCTTATCCACAAAACTTGTTGTCTGAATCTTTTCATTCGAATACTTTTTCAAGACGAAAGCAATGGCCTGACCGGAAGGGTCTATAATAAGGGGGAATCTTGTCGAGTGATCCAAAATAACAGCATTTTCAAGGCTTAGTCCATCGCTTGGAAGTCCTTCACTTTCCCAAGTAAGCCGCTGAGATGCTGTACTGAGAGACTCTACAATGCCGAGATCAAGGCGAAAATCAATGTCCAGTGAATCCAGCGCTTTTTTCCATTGATTCATCATGCTTGATCGGCGATGAAAGTCGAAAAAGCCTGCGTAGGTGAGGAACCCAGCCATCAGCAAACCGTCGCCTACGAGACTCTTCATGATCGTTTGAAATGCCTCTGAGCTTTTCGCCCAACGCTGGCTCTCGTGTTCAAGACTGTGAAGTAAGCTTTCCGCACGAGAGATTTTGGTTGTGACCGCTTCCATTTCTGCTTTTAATGCCTCGACATCACGTATCAAACTAGCGTAGTCTGTCTTGTATTGAGCAATGGATGACTCAAGATCATGCACTTCGCCCTCAATCTTTGACTTCTCCTCCTTGGCAATTAACGCCTCTTGCTCTAATCTTTCAACTTCATCCCTCAGCGGCTGTATGTTATTATAGATTGTGCTGTATCTTATTTGCGACTCGGCCCATTTGTAAAGGGGGCCGCACGCCTTGCTACTCCTTGTCACGCTTTCTTCAGTGAGATCAGGATTTCCGTCTATGTACTGCTCCTTCACAAGATTTATCTGCTTCAAAGAAAGATTATCAGCGTCGAAATTGATAATACTAGGGATGAAGTCAATCTTGCTTAGCACCTTGCGAATATCAGCCCATTCCACTTTGCTTTCTCCAAGCATGATGGCGATACATTCCAATGTCAATTTCACGTTGGCCGGAGGTCGCGCTAGATTTCGTACCTCGTCAAGATCTCGCTTCTTTATTCCGCGCACACTCTCTTGTGCGCTTCTAAGAGCAGGTTCTGCTTCGTCAAGGTCTTTTGTGCTTCTTCCTTTCTTTGGTTAATTTGAATCTGCTGCTTTTCGACGGCGGCACTCATGCGTTCCGCTTCGGCCTTTCGCTGTTCAGCAACATTCTGGTCGGCCACCATTTGTTGAAGTTTCTCATTCGCTAGCGCTTCCTTCCGACGTAACTCCTCAGTCTTAGCCCCAAGCCCCTTTTTGAGCTCGGCGACGTTTTCCTGTGTTTGTCGAAGCTTTTCTAAGCCGGCATTTACGTGAAGCTGCTCATCTTCAACTTGCTCTCGACGATTGTTGAGGCAGGAAACAAAGTTTTCGATAAGCGCTAGGTAGTCACGTGGTGACAAAAAGTTCTCGCGATACTACGTGTCTCATTGGCAGCTTTCTCGGCAGTCGACCTAGCAATCTCGTGGATGGCTACAAGAGCTGCAACAACGGCCTGCCTCATGGTACCCGAACCATCGAACACATCGGCTACATTCTTCATCAGCTCCTCGCCGTCTCCCATACCCCAAGACCCTCCCTCAGCTTCAGAATCTCCCATATCAATGCGAAGAGTGAACTCTTTGCCGACTTGGGCCATCGCTGTAGATCCCCACGTCCCAAACCAATCGACAACGCATCGATTAAAAAGAGCAGGACTTGTTGTTGACCTGTTCTTCCAATCACCTCCACTTGGATTGACAGTAAAAACCACGTGGAGGTTCCTTTGAACAATGGCTGTAAAGTAGCGCCATAATTCCTCTTCAGAGTCAAGAATCGTGCCGTCCCGCAGTGCACTGTCACGGACAGAGGTCATAAGAGACGAGAAATCTTCGCCGTCAAACAGACCAGGAACTTCACCACTTGCAAGCAGAGCGTTAATAGCCTCGATGAAACCAGAAGACAAGACATTTGCCTCGTCAAAAATAAAGCATATCTTCTCTCCCTCAACACCTACTCTCCGCATGAGACAGCGAAGATCTTCATTGAAATCCTCCATTCCATAGCGGGAGTGCGCTTTGATTTGGAATATGTTGAGTCCGTTCATCCAGCTCACAAACTTACTGAGTACAGTTTTTCCAGCACCAGAGTCGCCAACGAGCAGGAGGTGGCCCATAGGTTGTCTTAGTACACGGTCGATTCGAAGAATGTGTTCAAGAACTTCGTCGAAGACGACCAACTGGACATCAAGCTCCTCCTCGTAAAACACACGCAAACGAGCAGCAAGGAAGGATTTGAGTTCATCTCGGTCCACCTGTTTTGTTTCCTTGCTTAGCCACGTCGTGTAGAAAATTGGCCTTTGCAAGGCAACATCAAAGTCGACTCCGGCGAACCACTTTCGAGCAACGTCGTCAATTTTATTGCTGCACCACTCTTGGTCGGCCTTTTCCACTAATCTATCGGCAAACAACCGAAGGGCCTCGTGAGCCCACACTCGAACAAGCTCTTCTCTTGTCAAACCATGGTCGATATTCCTCACCGCCTCGAAAACCCCCCCTTACCCAACGGCTCAGTTCGCGGGGGGAGTAGAAGTACTGTGGCTGAATTTGCGGGGTGAATTTCTTTTGGTTTTCCAGGTATACTTCTACCATAGCCTCAGTCATGGCTTCTGTCTCGCCCTTGAGGTTAGGAAATAATTTCATCACGCCACCATTAAAAGTCCTGTAAATCTGCAATAGCGAATCTTTTGCAGGGAAGTCTACGAGAAGAACGGGAACATGGCGGAGAAATCTGTGCGACATAGCGACTCGGCCAGCGTCTGTGGGAGGATTACATGCACCTACGAATTGAACTCGATTGATCTTCACCCAGATGTTGTCGCTTCTCCAGAAACCACCGTGTTCCACCAGCTGCCTCATGAACATAATCACCCGCTGAGTCCCGTATGAGTCTTTTTCAGGAAGGTTTATTTCATCGCAGAATACAACAAGCCAAGTGTTGTCACCCAGGTTTTGTGATGGCTCCAGATAAACGTCTTTTCCCCGTCGCACATAGGAACAATATTGCGAGAAGGTCTTCAAAATAATTTCTGGGGTGGTCCTAGAAGAGAAGTTCAAGCTAGCCAAAACAAGGCCTTGAAACGCTTGGAGGACGCTTGTAAGCGTCATAGTCTTGCCACTACCAGGGGGGCCACATAAAATAAGAGGCACACGTTTCGATAACCAACCAGCCAAGACCTCAGAGTGTCTTACAGTGTCGGTTGTCGTAATAACGACGTCGCTTGATGCAACACGGTGACTTTCGATCTCCATTCTTGGTACACTATCACTCCATGGTTCATATTCACCACTGTCAACACGAACACGGTAATCAAACACGCAATTATTTCTGTCAGGAAGCATGACACCGCTCGTCCTTACAAGCATATCGCTGAATTTCTTGCGAACTTCCCAAGAGGCGCTACCACAAAAAGCCCAAAGCAATGAGTGAAGCATCCAGCGCTTTGAAAATTTTTCCATGTGCTCTCCTGTGATAGGAAAGTCTGGATGGTTTTCGTCATACTCCACGGCAAGACTAATCCCCTGGGTGAGCAAGGAGTGAAGATTTTTCAAAAGTTGGTCTCTAGATGTATCCATGATGTGTTTCTCGTGTAGAGCAAATTCAAGAGCGTCGACAACAAGAGACGAGGTCCTCCCAGAGTGTATCAACGGCTTGATTGCCGTGATAAACTGTGTTTGCGCGGCCGGAATTTCACCGCTCTGTGTTACCCCTTCGACCAGGTTGTCTATTGCAAGCGAATCAATCATGTGACTGAGCGCCATCTCAGTTGAAATACAATCATCACTAAACCAAACCATGCCGCATCGCGAAACTGTCGCTGGTGTAGCGTGGGAAAGATTGTCAACTTCCAAAATAATGCGAACATTATCAGGAATCGAAATTCTTTCTCCCGAAGGCAATGTCAACATTTTGTTATCATCAAGTACCGAATTTAGATTCTCGGCCCATTCAGGCTACGACGAAAAGATTAGGAAAGGCATAATATTACAGAACCACTAAATGATCTCTCGTACTTACATCGACGTCCCCATCAAAAACAATCCAATGCCGACGTTCAGCCTCGCCCTTCTGATTGTCAATGATTTTTCGAAGCAAACTCGTCACAACACCGTCCGTCCACTCAAGCGTTGTTCCGTCCAAAGAACCATACAAACGGTCCTTGCTCATTGCTTTAGGATCGATAACGTACAGCTCACCTTTGGTCGCATCAAGTTTTTCGAGAACAGAGAGCAACACTCTCAACGCTGCCGATTTACCAGACTTTCCCACCACCATGATGCCGTGACGCGAGTCGATAACTTGTTTAAGTTGAAGAACCTTCTGAACGAAGACGGGCTCCGGTAAAAACTGATGTTCTTTGCAGACCGCGACAATGTGTTCACGGGCGGTTTCGTCTTCCATCTTGGTGACCTGAGCACCAGGAAACACTTCACTCAATAATTCAGTAAAGAGAGACATATCTTCAGCGACAAGTTTTGGAAGGACGTTGTTACAAGCTCCTGCTATAAGCGCAGCGTCTTCTTCCCTCGCAAGATCTTCGCCAGAGAGGCTACCCTTTCCCTCTAGTGCTTTGCGCTTAAGAGCACCAGCGCTCACTAATAGCGTCTTCAGTGCACGCAGTCCAAAATCGTAGTGTCTTTGTTTGGACAGACGCTCTTCACAAAGTAAGAACAAGTCCACAACTCTCCCTGCAAGTCTTTCAGCCGTCACGATCCCTTGGCTGTAAAGCATGACCTGAGCGATCAGTTTGCGATCTGGGACCACCATTGCAATCGACCTGTAGGAAAAGGTTAGAAGGCAACGCTGGTGCAAGGTATACATGATGCCCAACAATAGACTTACCGAAAGAGATTCTTAAGGTTGTCTGGAAGGTTGCTGCGACCTTCGTATCCAGGGTTCATCGTAATAAAAATACCGACGTTACTGTGCAAAGATATACTTCTTCCAAGTAACTCGACACTTGATTTTCGACCGAGTAGACCCTGCTGAATGGTCAAAATTTGTTGGCTGACAGCACTCAAAATACGCTCTTCTAACCTATTGAATTCGTCGAAGCATCCCCACGCCCCCACTTGCGAAAGCCCCGCAAGTAGACGTCCCATCGCACTGAAGTCAAATGTTTCATCGCAATTAAAAACTAGCACAAACCGTCCTAATGCAGCTCCAAGGGCTTTAACACTCTCCGTCTTTCCTGTACCGGCAGGACCGAATGGGCTTCCTCCCAGACGAAAATGAAGGGCCTGTGTTAGCGTCAAAAAGCACTTATCTGTGAGTGGCGTTTGGACCAACCGCTCCCAATGCCCAGGTACTCGAATCCGTATTGGAAGGATGCATTTGAGAGCATAACAACCAGCTTCTCCGATAAATTTTCAGCTGCAGGATTATAACGGTATCGAAGATGGTAAAGCCAACGGAAATCTTTTGGATCCTTGACTCCCTCATTTTGTAAAGATCGAACAATGTCTCTTTGACGAACTAATTCAGTGATCATTTGTTCAAACTTCTTTCTCGCATCAAAAGGTAATTCTTCCAAGACTGTACTGGCCATGACTTCAAGTTTCCATTCCAACATGGCTAGGAAAGATGATAATGACCGCTCAACATTCTGGTCCTGAAGTGCTTTGTCGACTCCCATGCTCCAGTTTATCTGTGTAGCAAGAATCATCACCTGCGCGGGAAACTTCGTCGCCCATCCAACAAATTTCTCGGCGTTATCTTTTGTGAAGCTGGTATCGATTGTATAATCATCTTCTTGGACCGCTGATTCGAGAAGTAGTGCCAGTGTTGTCTGCATTCCTCTTTCGACATCCTTCAACCAATCCTTGACATTCGTGGTCTCCGTAATATCGATTGGCTTGTGGAATGGTACGATCTCACCGTCTTTCGAAACCATCGCATCCAAGCGCGTCCGAACGTTTTCCGGAAGTCCTTCCGAAACAACCCGCGCCCCAGCAATACCGGCGAACATTTTTCCAACATGAGCAAGCACCTTTCCTGGTTCGCCAGAATTTCCCATTATTTCCAACAAATCATCATCACCAAGAAAATAAAAACGACTGAAGTCGCTGCGCTGCTTCGTCAAGTATTCACCGAGTGCACGTTGAATAACCCCCATTACGTTTCCTAGTCTCTCCAGGGTTCGCTGGAGGTTATCAATATTTAGAACTTCCATTGCATTTGGTTTGTTTGCAATACGTCTCATCAGAGCAACAAATTCTGTATCTACGCTCTTGAACCGAGACCACTCTGCAGGAAGTTGCGCCTTGATATCCGAACTTCCAAATAAAATCCCCTCAAGGTAAACCCATCGCCTTTGCACGTCGACCCAAGCGTCAAATGCAGCTCGGAGCTTGGTAAGACGGTCCTCCCAGAGCTTCCCCTCTTCTTGGAATTCTCTCACAGCACGATAGAATGGGGAACTTTTCATTTGCAAAAGACCATTGATGTGGTCGTCGAGCGTGGCAAAGAGTTCGTCCCAGCCACGAATGAGACGTGTACGGTTCTGAAAAAGTACTAGATCCAGTTCGTGTTTGGTCCACCGTTCGCGAACTTGGGTGAGGAAAACTTCTATAGCCATTTCACCTTGAGCCATGGATAAGATTTCGCTCATTTCTTTCTTTCTCGATAACACACCATTTTCCCAAAGCAAACCCAATGTCAGATCCGCAAGAGGAATACAAATTCCAAGACGCTGGAGGATCATTTTCCAATGCCTTTCTTTCAGCGCGTCGGTTTTCAAATCAGACATTAGTCCATGTCCGGCAATGAAGTCCTTAACTGCATCATGCAAGTGCGTGTAAGCTTCGTACTGCCTTACCCGATTGGGAAGTGAACGCATTGATGCTAGAAGGTCATCAAGACCCCGCTTGATTTTGCGTGTCACAACACTGGACCAAAGTGTGTCTTTAATCTGTTGTAAAGTTTCGAAAGGTTCCATCATCGCTTGCCACACTTCTTTTAGGTCAGACAGTTCGTTCAAAGCAGCTACAACGTCATTGGCTTGCACCATGTGCTCCAATCCAAGCGCATCCTTCGCTTTGACAAGATTCTCCTGATGGATGTGTGCCTTGTTCAGGTCAATTTCATACCTTGCCAAAAGCTCCATCGCGTCCGGAGGGCTCATATTTCCCCTTAGTGGCTTCTCGTCGTTCCAGTTGTCAACCAATTCAGCAAGTTGCTTCGAAGCAGACTTGTCTTCAGTAGCAACTCGAGCTTGCAAAAGCGGGATTTGTTGCTCCATCGTTCTGCCGCGACGCTCTAGAATCTGCATGAGACTCTCGAAAAGACCTTTCAGCACACTTGTTTCAAGCCACTCCGAATGAAATAAGTAGCGTTGCTTCCTAAGCTGCTTCTCGGAGGAGCAAAGCAAATCTAGTTCCTTGATCCAAGTACCAACTTTTTGCTTCACTTCCTGGATAAATGTAACCCCGAGTACAATGTTGTCCGTCGACGCACTATCAAGAGTCGTTTCTTCCAGCTTTGTCTTAGTAGTTGTGATTGTTCGGTGCATTTCGGAGATGCATTGTCCCAGAATTGTAGCAAACGAAGCCTGTAACTCTTTTTGCCAAGAGTCGTACTTCAAATTTATCTGAGATTGGACCTTTCCATACTTTACTGTGACCAGACCAAAATCAGAGACAGAAGCTGATAGATCCAGAGTCGCGCGAGCGTCTGCGGCTTCCGCTAGGAGCATTTGCCATTTCTGCACATCGGTTCCAACCGTTGCAGCTACATCAGGAACTTGAGTATCCCAAAGTGTCTGGTATGCTAACCATTGGTCAACGAAGACTGCTGCTTCATTGACATGGTGCTCGATGCAGGCATAGGCTTCAGACACAATCTCCACCGGAACTAGACTCAACAAGCCATCAAAACAATTTGCCGGAACTTTCAAGTCATTGGAGCGTTTAGCTGTAATGCCATCGAAGACTTCGTAACGACCGCCTCTTGGTCGTGGCAAATTGCACACGGTGCTAATATACGCATGCAGCGCGTCTAGAAAGTGGGCTCTAACAGATGGTAAGGAGGGGGAAGCCGATATCTCTTGATTGCGAAGGACAATTTCTAGGCTCACTTTCGTCGGCAAGACAGCTAGCTCAACGCCGTCATCTCTCTCATTCATATCGCCATCTACTTCGCTACCTTCGTTTAAGTGGCTAGTCAAGTTCTCCTTCGAAAGCCGAAGTGCCCTGTTCCATCCTTTGAGAGCATTTTCAAGGCGTTTTGCAAGAACTTCAGCCATTTTATTTCCGACTGTGTTTACCCAATAGTCCAGATCGGAGTAGCCACTTAGCGACATTTCGTCTATTGTTTTCTGGATACTACTCAAAACACCAAGAAACATGTTAGCGTTGTAATCCACCTTTTCCATCAAGTTCAACGCAATATCAACCTTATCACAAGCACGAAGAAGTTGCTCTACTCGATCTTCGAACTTTGCGACAGACTCAGTCAAGCGGATAACCCATTCAGTCATTTCTTTTGTATCCCAGCGGACACGGTGCTTTTTGGAAACAGCCGTAGACGTAGATAACTTCACATCGAAGGCTTCCGAAATAATTTCGCGAATTTCGAGTAGTTGCGGCATCACGAGTGGCTCTAGTTCAGAAGTTATCAAGACACGAACAGCTTGATAGGAGCGAAGTGCCGTCTTGATTGCCACTGCAAATGAATAGCGAACAGTAGCTTCGTCGGAGACCATGACCAACGTGCGTGGGATGTCCTTTGCAAAACCTAACCACTTTAGGTGTCGAATTTCTTTGAAGAGGAGCTCGCTTTTTTCATCGAAATTGACTCTGGCGACAAGCTTTCCTTGCTGGTTCTCAATCAGCACTGGAAATGAGTTAAGTTTATTGTGGGCAGAAGATGAAAGTTCCCGCTCCCACTCAGTTACCCAGCTCCGGAAATACGAGCGAGCATCTAACTTGGAAAGAAGCTCATCGCCGCTTTTGCTCAATTGACGGCCTTCTAGCTGCTGTCCCCAATTCGGCCCGAGGACATCACTCATTCTCTCCATCAATGTTTGGACTTGTCGTTCCATTTGCTTCGCCCAAAGAATCTTGCCTGCTACAGGAGGGATTCCTCGGAGACGTGAAATGCGGGCAGCCGGCGACGCTTCGTACTTAAAAGTAAACTTAGATTGCAGTTTCTCTACCGCGTCAGCGACAGTTGATATGAGCTGCATTTGAAATTCCTTCACAGCGGACTGTACTCGGCTTCGCGTCAGAAGCAGATTGAAACGAGCGAATACCCCAAACATGTCTTCAGCATCCTGCGGAAAGATTACACGGTTTAAAAAGGCAATTGAATTTTCAAATTCAAACTGCATGTATACATACCTGGCATGCCTGCAGTTTTTCACGGAGGAGTCGGGCTAGACGTTCCTCTATAGCATCAATTTGCAGGTCGTACTCTTCTAGTGCTGTCTCCAAGGCTTGTTTCCCTCCTGGACTCAAATCGAGGACAGCGATACTTCCAAATATTTGCCGAGGAGCATGCTCCACCTGCTGCAACGCGGTGGGTTCCTCTTCACGCAACACCGTGTGAACAACATTGCGTAGGGTCTCTTGAGCTTGACGAAATTCATCGATTTGGTCCAGTCGTTCTCTCAATGGCATGTGGTGCAAAACCATTTGATCCAACAATTTGCTGAGGCCTGTCACCTTCCGACGCCGGCCCTGATCCAGCATAAATTCTTTCCATTCCTGCCAACGATCTTCAAACTGCACAAATACGTCTAGGACAGGATACCGAATTTTCCGTTGATAGTCCGCATAGTCCATGAACAAAAAATTTTTGTGCTTATCTTGAAGCAACAAATGTTGGATAGCATCACGCAGAACGACCGTTGTTCCCTCCAACAACAGAATACCACGTGGAAGTGAGTAGTAACGGCTCGAGCGGATCTTGCCGAGATGATCAAACATGGCCTGCACCACCGCCGCCATTTGTTCAAAATCCACCGCCGCCTGTAAGTCCGCCAAAGGGTATCCCTTCAAAAAATGTGTCATATCTGCCGCGTACGCGATGGCCTGTTCGAGACCCGTGTTGTTTTCCAGTGCCAACGTGGCCACAAATCGTTTTGCTTCTCGCAACAATGCCACCGTCGCCTCGACTCCAGGTGACTGCAACTGTTCCTGAACATGTTGCAGTTCTTGTTGCAATGCCGTCCAATAAGCCATTTCATGAGCGACGGCGTCCGGGTTGGGAGCTTGATCTTCTGAAGCCTGAATCACCAATTCCGGCTGGAGGGTGGTGATGGTACGAATTTGCGCAATCCAGCCCGAAACTTCTGCCTGCAGTTCGTTCAGAAAGTCATCGTCGTTGAGTTTATCGGCCAGACCCAGCGCTTCCCAGTCCCAGGTCGAAACATCTCCTCGTTTTTCCACGGCCGTTCGCAGGATCGGATGAATGGGCAATTCAATCGACGGTAAGTGCGCGGAACGAGACGTCTGTTGCAGCGCCACATCCAAAGCTCGCAATTTATCCTGCAGACGTTGCAGCGCTTCCTCATCTTGTTGCAAAAGCGACTGCACGGTGGGCATGAAACATTGCTGCGTGTAAATTTGCAACGCTTGCAAGATGGAAGTGGTCGTCGTTGTTGTTTCGTCGCCGCTGGACGGTAACGTTAAACATTGGAGGGTTGACGACTCGTTGGAGCGGCAAAAGACAATGGCCGAGGTCACCGATGCCGACGGTAACGTGAGACCGGCGTGCATCTTGCCGGCCGACGTCCACACAAATAGTTTCGTTTCCTCCGGGCTCGCTAAAAAGTCCTCCACCACTGGATTGTTTTCTTCCAAAGCTCCGGACAAGTGTAGTTCACACGCAAGACTGTACAGAATATGACTTGTGTGAAATGACACGAGACTCTGGATTCCTTAAAGCAAATCATTAGAGACTTACCGAACATACTCGCGAGGATCTTTGGAGGTCATTTTGGACTACCTTGCCTCCTTGCTCAGCTCCCTGTCGCCTCCCTTGTCTTCAATATTATGTGTAGACTAATTAAGTTATTCGTTTCTGAGCTATTGCTGTAACAATTAGTCTATTTGATCAGTAGCAATGTGATGCAACGAATAATTGTTGACCTTAAAAGTCAACAGCTGTCGTCTTTGGGTGAAAGTGGAGGAGGAGATAGAGGATCGAGTTGGACTAGAGGAGTACCGGTACGCGTCTAAGAATTTCAAAGGAATGTCATTCGGGTACCGCCCCGTCTCTTCAACGATGACGGTGGACAACAATCAGGAAACAACCTAAAGACGGAGTGTAAACAGGAATGCATCTAGTTCTTTTACTGTTGTGTGAAAATCATGAACACTTTCATGCACCGCACAATTGGAGCAATGAATAGATTGCCGGAAACCCTTTCCCCACCGCAGTCATGGGTACATTGCCCGGTCGCACGCTCATGACGGCCTTGCCGATCCCCGCCTGTCGAGCGGCTACCAATTCGTCTTCCGCATCACTCACAAAGACGATCTCGGAGGGCTGGAGACCCAATTGAGTCGCAATCGTTTGATACGAAGTACTTTCTTTTTCCCACCCGCACTCGGTATATCAAAATGTCCCGCCAACAACGGCAGCAAATCACCTTGTGTCGAATGCCCAAACAGTAGCTTTTGCGCTTTCACGGATCCCGACGAATAAATATAGACCGGAATATGGTTCCCTTGCATCCATTCCAACATGGGTTTCATATCCGCATAGACATGACCTTGTAATTCACCTTCATCATAACCCGCTTGCCACATTTGTCCTTGCAACTCTTTGAGGGCCGCCGATTTGATATCACGATCCATCAAATACGTGACACAATCGCTAATAGTCGTCATGACATCTCCTCCTCCATGCGACTGGACTTCCTGCTGGAGTGCCGGTAACCAATCCGCATTGGGTCGCTGTTCCAGAAATTCCAACAAATGCTGTCGGACGTAAGGAAACAAGACCTCTTTGACAAAGGCAATACTGCTCGTACATCCTTCGATATCGAGCAATAACGCCTTGAAGCCATCGCGTGGCAATAAGGGCGTGACATTGGCTAGCAAATCATCCGCATTGTCGGCGGCCGAAACACCATGAAATCCTGTTTTTTGTTTCTTGGTAACGGGCTCTACGTCGTCGTCGTCGTCGTCGTCGTCGTCGTCGCGATATGTCCCCGACTTGGGTGGCACCGCCGGATCGATCCCCATTTGTTTCATTTGGACCGCCGCCGCCAACACATAATCGATCGATTCCGCTTGTGTTTTGCATTGTTCCCAGGAATCTCCCCACACATACAAACCATGCCGCCGTACGAGGACCGCATTCGTTTTAGGGTATTGTTGCACGGCCGCGGCCAATTGATCGGCGAGTTGATCTTCCGTGGGTCGATTGTCAATGATGGGTATGGTAAGGAAATCATCGTACGCGTGATTTCCGACACCTTTAACATTTCCAAATGTGTGATTCTTAAACAAGATGAAGTTTCGGTCGGATCCAACAAGGTGGCGTAAACAGCATTGGGACTGTGGGTGTGCAAGACGGCCGTCGCCGTGGGTCGCAATCGATAAATGACGTACCAGAGCGGTGTACACGCCGATTGTCGCAATGTAGGATTTGAGAAAGGATATTGGACAACGTTGCGGTTCCTGTCTCGAACATAACAAAAAGAGTCGTCAGGGGGAGGGGAATCCCAAAATTATACAAGAGGAACTTACATATCCAATTCAAAGATATCATCCCCAATCAAATCTTCCTTTTGTAAACCCGACGGTGCAACAAAGACACGCCAGTCGTCGTTGTGTTTCACACGAATCGAAATCCCACCTCCCGTCCCCGTGGCCCATCCCGCCTTATAAAAGGATTCACACAATTGCGCAATTAACGCCCGAACGCGTTGTCCTTGTTCTTCAGGAGTTTCCACCAAAGAAATGCCGGAGGAACTACTACTGGTTCGTTTCGATAATTCCGTGTCGTCATTGCCGATCCTGGACCACGAACTATTTAAACCAATCCATCGACGATGATGTTGATAGAGTTGCAATTTGCCATCCAGGGTGTGCGGTGCGAATGCCGGTGGTAAGGCACCATTCGTCCAGCCCTTTCCGGGTGTCTCTTCTTCGTTATTGTTGCCGTTCATTCTTTAAAAAAAGAAATAGTCCGTTGAAACGAAAGAATCTATCAGGCAAACGAAAGATGATGACTCATTACGAGTCGATGCAATGCAAAAAAAATGAAAATGCTGCATGCCATGCTGCATTTGAAACGGTGGCGTCTGTATGTCGGTAGTTAGTCACGCTTACTCAGGAATCATGAATGAATCCTGTTGGATCAGGTCGAGCTCTAAAGTTTTGCGTGTCTAGCTAGAGACTCACATGCGAGTCGATAATAATCCAATCAGATATAATTATCTCACACATTAATCAAAAATCACTAATAGAGTCGTACAGTACATATTTATAAGCAAAAGGGTAGCTATGATTGCTATTTGTGCAATCAAACTATCTTTTAATACACGACCGACTCCAAACACAATCCACAAGCCGGCGCCGCGTTGATACGATCGGCTGCTTCATCCGAACCTGACCAAATTGTATCCCAATCCATGGCCATGACACTTTCGTGGCCACGACACACATCGATGCAATAGCCGACCAAATTCCGGACCATGGTCCGACGAAAGCCTTTGGCTTGGACTTTGAACCGTGCCACGATGACAGGAGCTTCCTCGTCGTCCGGAGTGACTTGTTGGAATGTCACGGACATTTGATCCAAGGTCATGACGTGAGATGGTTGCTCATCGCGCACTTGTTTGTGCACAAAGGCCCGATAATTGTGCCTGCCGGACAATTGTTGACACAATTCGGGTAACCGAGCGTCATTCAAGGCCCAAGGACACCACCACAGATTGGGTGGATCCAAGGCTTGTCGGAAACTAAAGATTCCCAAGTGACACAGCGGATGGATTGTACCATCTTCCCGCCAGACTTGCCGACGATATTTGACCGTGTAACTGTACGTTTTTTGTTTGACGTCATGCCGTGGATCCAATGCTTGGTTTAACAATTCGATCTGATCGACGGAAATATCCATCGGTAAACGACTATTGATACCACGTTGGATTTCGTGCAAACTTTCGGTCAATGGCGGTAAGTAAACGGTCACCACTTGCCCCCGAGCGTGGACACCCTTATCGGTCCGACCCGCAAATTTGAGCTTTAAATCGTTCACGGTAATGATCTCTTGTTGTTGTTGTTGTTGTTGTTGTTGTTGTTGTTGTTGTTGTTGTTGTTGTTGTTGTTGTTGTTGTTGTTGTTGACGAGTCACAGGATGATTACTATAACTGATTAAGGCTTCTTCGAGGCATTCCTGAATCGTTACCGTCACGGATTTCTTGGTGCCTTCTTTCGTAAAATGAGGTCGCTTCGCCGGTCGTTCGATCATATCCGTGTTTGTCCTTTGACGCTGAAAGCCATTGAAGCGAGTTCCGTCGTAAGATACTGTTAACTTCAAAGAAGGCATCTTTCGATTGTGAGAGGATGATGATGATGATGATGATGATGATGATGGTTGTATCATATCCTATACTTGTAGGTGTAGGGTCTCTCTGGAGAGAGAAATGCTGGTGGCAGGGAAAAACAAAAACATCCACGTGCAAAAGACGGTCGGCGACGACTTTTCACTAAAGGTAGATTTGATACCGGTACGATATTTTAGAGTAAAGGAGCCAGTCTCTAGAGTCTCTAGAGGGAGCGATTCCCTTGCTATGGATGATTCGTTGCGAAAGCTACCAGGTACATCAAAACGCCAAATCATCTTCCCACCTTGTCTATGTAATTGTTTCTTGTAGCCATCTGGTGTCTCTTCTCTAGGAATCATGCGAATCGACGCGACATCCAGTTCGTGTAAATGATACTGTAGCTCGTGCATGACGAAAAATGACGAAAAAGAAACCATCAACTGGTGGAATTCCCGTCCTCTTGGACGATATGAACATTGTGTTGACGTAGACTCTCGGTATCCAGCGGAATGGGATGAGGTCGTTGGCGATGATCATCTTTCCCGAAAAGAGGCCACACGCGTCGTACAACACGTCCGCGGATCCATTCTTCGGGAATGGGTCCATGTTGACGCGAATCGATGCCCAAGGCCGGACAATCTGATTCCAACCACACATGTCCCGGAGGAACCACAAATGTTCGCTTTGATTCCGTTACTTTGTTTTTGTCGCAGTAATCTGGATGATCCCAAGCGAAGCTGCGATCGATCCAATCATGAATTCCGTCACCTTCAGCGGGCATTCGTTGTCCCCAATGCTCCGGATCTTGTTCTAGATACAAGTGCACATACTTTCCGTAACGCGATACACGATCACCGGCCACTCCCACCACCCGTTTGCACGAAATATGTTGTTGTTGTTGTTGTTGATTCGAGGAGGAAGAATAAGGAGACGCGAATCCCACTAAATCACTCGTTCGACAAAAAGGTCCAAAGAAATGCCAAGCACGGGTTCGTACCAGCCAAACTTCACTCCCATCGGCGGCCATAGTCGGTAGCATACTGGGACCGTGAATTGTTAACAATGAATAAGGAGAAGTTTGATCCCACCACACGCAGAAAAACGACAAGACTATCCAGAGAGGAAATCGACGGCGCAGCACTTCTATTACGTGTTCGCGTGTATAATACGATCGTCGAAACCTGAGAGGCGTTATCCAGATCCGGAATTTTTTGTCCCAAGAATGATGTTTACTCAGTGTCGAACTTTCAACAATTGCTGGATGGGTCTCTACGAGTAGGGGTCGTTGTTGTTGTTGTTGTTGTTTCGATTGCACCCAGCTGCGACGGCGACCGGACGCCAAGGAACGGACCTGAAAGAGGAGTCGTGAAGGAAACAAACGTTGGAGGACATTGTGATGAGAGTACAGTGCCATTGTATTTTTGACAAGGTTTCGATTCATAAATACAGAAGCAAAAAGAATGAAAAGCAACAACAACAAAAAAAGACAAAAGAGAAAAATGATGAAGTTCGAAAAATGAAACGTTGTCATGCCTCTTGACGAAGGCCAGACAGACAGCTTTCGGGGATAGCCCAGTTACAAAGGCCACGTTACAACTAATTATAGTGATCATCCCCTCCTAAAAGCTACAATACTCACATTCAAGTAGTGTTCTACAAATGACTATTATTCTTGGTTTGATTTAGTTCATGGCAGCAATTTCGGCCGCAAGATTGTCGGCGGTCATACCGAATTCCTTCATGACAATATCACCGGGAGCCGACATACCGAACTTATCTGTACCAATGACTTTGCTGGCGTACTTGTACCACAAACCGGTGACACCGGCTTCCATGGCAATGCGCTTCGTGCACGTGGAGGGTAGTACGGATTCCTTGTAGTCATCCGATTGGCGCTCAAAGAGTTCCATGCAGGGCATGGACACAACGCGGGCATTGGGCATGTCCTTGGCGGCGGCCGTGGCGTGTTGGAGTTCCGAACCCGAGGCGATAATGATAATATCCAGGTCACCTTCTTCCTTCTTCACAACATACGCTCCCTTGAGGGCACCCTTGCGAATCTCCTTGTAATCCATATTGGGGATTTGGTTGACATTTTGACGAGAGTAAATCAAGGCCACCGGACCCTCCTTGCGCGTGACGGAATGAATCATGGAGGCGACCGTTTCTTCCGCATCACCCGGTCGGAAGACATCCAAGTTGGGAATGACACGAAGACCCGAGACGGTTTCGACCGGCTGGTGCGTGGGACCGTCCTCACCGACACCAATCGAGTCGTGTGTCAAAATGTACGACACACGGTTGAGTTCGGCCAACGAGGCCACACGGAGAGTGGCACGCATGTAGTCCACAAAAGACCAAAAAGGTCGATCCGGAAATCTTGAAGAGTCCGTGGTACGCGAATCCGTTCATGATGGATCCCATGGCGTGTTCACGGATACCAAAGTACAAGTTGCGGCCTGCGTAGCTTTTGTCAAAACCGGCACCAAAGTTTCCTCCATCGTTGATGTAGTTACGGCACGATCCGTGTAAATCAGCCGATCCCGAGACGTAGTGAGGAACCAATTTGGCAATGTGTTGAATGGCCTTGTTTTGGGACACACGAGTGGCCTCGGCTCCTGATTCCAAGGCGGGGATCTTTTCAATCATTTCCTCGGCCGGCATGACGTTGTCCGCCACGGCGTCTTCCAACTGCTTGGCAAGAGCGGGGTTGGCCTCCTTCCAAGCACCATACGTCTTTTGCCACTCGTCGTACTTGGCCTTGTTGGTTTCCTGAACTTGTTTGAAGAAATCGCGTGTTCCCTGACTGACATACCACTTTTCTCCTTCGGGTAGACCAATGTTCTTCTTGGCGTTATCGACATACGGCACACCGGCTTCACCGTGCGCAGCGTTGGTACCTTCCGTCTCCTCCATGCCCTTGCCAATGATGGTATTGCACTTGATAAACTTGGGCTTGCCATTGTCACTGGCCTTGGCGGCGGCAATGGTCTTTTCGACCAATTCCAAATCATGTCCGTCAATGTCGTACGTTTCCCATCCGTAGGCTTCGTAACGCTTGAGAATGTCCTCGGATTGCGTGTATTCGGCCATTTTATCGAGAGTAACCTCGTTGGCATCGTACATGACAATCAAGTTGTCAAGCTTTTCGTGTGCCGCAAAGGCGGCCGCTTCGGCCGAAACACCTTCTTGGAAGCAACCGTCACCGGCCAAAGTGAAGATGTGATGATCAAAGATCTTGTGGTCCTTGGTGTTGTAGACGGCTTCGGCCATTTTGGCGGATGCGGCAAATCCAACCGCGTTGGAAACACCCTGACCGAGAGGACCCGTCGTACTTTCAATACCGGGCGTGTTGTGTTCCGAGTTGGGGAATTCAGGGTGACCAGGTGTCATGGAATGGTGTTGACGGAATCGCTTGAGTTCGTCCATGGGCAAGTCGTAACCGGCCAAGTTCAACCACGAGTAGACAAACATGGATCCGTGTCCAGCCGACAAAATGAAGCGATCGCGGTTGACCCAGGTCGGATCAGCGGGGTTGTATGTCATCTACAAGAAGAGAGAGAGTGAAAGAAAGAAAGGGTGTGTGTGAGGGAGAGAACGAGATTCGGGCGGATTTTTTTTCGTTCGTTCGTTTGTTTCTTCTTTGACGCACCTGCGATCCCCACAAGACGGCCCCAATTTCGGCGGCACCGAGCGGTAAACCCATGTGACCCGAATGTGCGGCCGCAATAGAATCCATCGCCAAACCACGCGACTCATCGGCCGCGGTGGCCAAGGCGGCCATCTTGTCAACTTCGACGGCCGTGCTCTTGAGGGCTTGCACCGCAAAACGGGGCTTCATCTGGGGCCCCGCAAAGGCTTCCGCTTTCGCAGCAAATAGTATGGCAGCAACGGCAATGGACGAGAACTTCATGGTTGTTAACAAATTCTTGCAAGACAGAATATGGAGGCAACAAGAAAAGAACGAGTTTGGTTGTTGTTGATCGTCGAACGTCGAACGTTGGCTTCAAAGCCACACGGAGGATTTTTTGGGTCGACGACGTACGTGTTTCTCTTTTGTGTGGTGTGTTGTCATCTCTCGACTGACGTTTGTTGTTGTGTCGCGGGAAAGTGCCAAAAATTTCGGCGGACGAAGGACGGCGTATAGTACGAAAGAGTACAAAGAAATGACAGTACCTCGAAATGTACTCCAACCAAATGGTCGGCACCGCAATGACACTGCGTAGTGAAAAAGCGACGTGCGCGATGCATGACGTTGACTTTTCCGTCGTCGCACAGTCGAGTCCTTTTATCGGGTCACGTGAAAGACGTCACATTGAAGAACCATCATATCCCTATCCCCAATGTCGGACAATTCGAAAGCTATCGTACCGGTACTTGAGGTTATTTTCCGCTGAGGATTGAATACGCGTGCGTCGCGTGTTCACTTGATAGTCGGAGTAGAATCGATAAATCTGAGTACCTTGACACTTAACAACGAAAAATACGTTGACGAAGCCCAGAAACGGATCTCTAGTAGATAGTACTGAGTAATGAGGACTTCTACAAGCGTGTACACTTCTATAAAGGTGTACAAGTAAAACACAGTAGCGCGCCGGTCACGCACAAATAAGTCTTATATAAATGAGCGGCGAACTTTCTTTTCGCGGAATGGCTCCCAACCGAACGGAAAAAGAATGGCATTCTATTATTCCGATGAATGATGATGATTATTATTTGCTGTTTGTCCTAAATCCAGATCGGCAAAAGATATTCTTCTCTTGTCTCCAGGACGAGAAATCTTCTTTCATTTTCGATCCATTGCAACAGGCAACAGCGGAGAAGTGAACTACCTAGTATTCCATTGCCCCTCGTTGATTGACAATACTTCAACTCTGAAATCGTTTTTCGTTCCATTTTACCATGACATCGTTGGAGAAACGAAAACGACGTCCTATTCCAAGGACGGTTCCCCGTAAATGGACCGATCGGTTAACGATAGATGAGATTCGACGTGCTCTTCCGACCGATGATCACAGTGACACTGCTTCGGATTTGAGCATAGGGACACCGAATTCGATTCATATTCACAATGCGTACTCGTTGTCACGCGACCTTTCGGATCTCAGCGGCTCGCATGCACCACGACCTTCTTCGTGGCATCAGGCGCATATTCTTTCGAGTCGAGAGCCCTTGCATCCCCAGCCGCCTCCCGATGGGGACGATAGTGTACGCATGGGGAAATCATTGGTGATGGAAAGCAGTGACAGGATCGAAGTTATTCAACAGGATCGATCCGTTCGGGGCCCCGACTTTTCGCCCATCATTATTCTTTTGATGGATCCAGGTTCTAAAATTTACGAGTTGATGCAATTGTGGATCGACGTGCAGTTTGACACCGTCCGTGATGTCTTGTATTCCATCCAAAGCAATGTGGGAGAACGATGGCGACAAGATTACGATGGAATGTTACAATGGCGCAATCAGCACTGGAGTCCGTTCACTGTTAGCCAGGTACATCCCTTCGAGCTTCTCGTGGCCAAGCCGTGGTCTATGCCGGCTCCCACCACCATTGCTCATGCGAGTGCTGCTTTGCAACGTTTCCTGCATCTGGGAGTAGTCCAGACGGTAGAGCCGAACGGAATCCGGCCAAAAATGTGAAACAGCCGGCCGAGTCGTACGTACGCCTCAGTCCTCGAGCGCAATCGCGTATTCATGTCATGGGAGAAGTGTTTCAACACCATCATGCTTGTCAGTTTTTGTCCTTTTCACCACCCTTCGAAGAACCAGCAATCGAAGTCCGTGTCGATGTTTTGGGAACGGACGCTTCGTGTGTTTCCAACGACGTGCCAATGGCGACGGTGTTTACGGCAAAGCGCGAATCAGCAACGACTCTAGAACGAGTCGAAACATCACAGACTATTATTCCTGATAATGACGACACGAAAAATGAAATCTCACGAACGCCCGAAACTGTTCCCTGCAACGAAAGTGTATTTCAACCACCAATAGCTTTGGAAGAAGAAAGATTCATCGAGCAATTTGACACGGAAGAACCTATTCGAAAATTTCGAAAGCACCCACGCCGTCGTCGATTAAAAGATGTGATTGAACTCTTCAAGTGCAAACCGTGTCGCTTTGAGCAGGATATGGAATCCAGCCAACGCACGTTATGGCTGGATCAAACTCCTTCTTATCGAGATGCCGAACGGCCACTTTGGGAAAGTGTTTGGGATTTTGATGGCAATGTGTCGGTCGTGTCGGAGACGGAACCGCTGCTCTTTGCAAACTCATCCGATCTGGCTTATCAATTGGAACTGTATCGCTGTGAAATATAGGCTGATGAAAAAGTCCAAAAATTATTTTTTTTAATAAATACCTGTTTGCATAAACTATGACGCTTTCAATAACCGTTCTCTGGGACGTTTTCAAATGTATCATCATCGTTGACATCGTCGTCGTCGTCGTCCTCGGTGCCAAACACGTGATCGATATCGGTGCTATTATCGAGGAAATGGAGAGCGGCTTGCAAAGTAACTAACGCGTAGCCTTCTCGTCCTCGGAGCAACTGTTCATCACGAGCAAACTCTTCCAGGAAGGTGATTTCGGCATGCAATTCTGCGGCATGAAGACTCATACAGATCCAAAGGTGTTGACACACCATCTGTAGCAAGGATTCGGCCGACAATAATAATTGACCATCCATCGCAGCAAAATGCTCGGAAATATGTTGAAGAAATTGCACACAGCTCGTCAACTTGTCGGCGGTGGTATGACACTGCGGAAGCTGTCGAATCGCTGCCAATGCCGCCTGTGACACATTCCTTTCGAGTTTGGACGGGATTTTGTCCGAAACAAACACATGAGTTCCGTTCTCGTCGTATTCTAACAAATTAAATTGGGTGACTTTTTTGTTTCAGAGCCTCGTCTTGATCCGCTGTTTCGACCAGAATTTCGTCCCAAACGAGGGTATAAATTTGACCCAACACCAAAGTCTCCACCGCGGATGCCGTACGTTCCGTCAGATACGGTGAGGCCGAGAATTCGGCCCGCACTTGGAGAAGAGTGGCGGTGATATGCTTGATGATGGCGTGCGCATCATCGCGACGAAACCGTCCCGCCGCGGAGGCACGTTCGGTACATCGGTCCCGAAAGGCTTGGATCAATGCACGATACATGTGCCCCGGAAGACTGTATTTGTCATTCAAAAGACGACTCACCAACAGCAAAACTTTTTCCTCGGTGGGAATCTCATCTTCGGCGGTTTTAACAATATCGACATCACGATGATGATCTCTGGAACAATTGGGCCGGCTGGCGTACGCTTGCGCCGTGATGGTATCCCAGATCGGATCCATTTGTATATTCGGACGCACCAACAGAATCTTTTGACTCATCCCTTCGTCTCCCATGGTCAAGATGCGTTGCCGTTGACGTTCCTGTTGGATTTGTCGGGCCGTCAAACTTCCCGTGGCCACGCCCGCTACCAAGACTCCGACACTGACGGAACTTTCTGCCAAGATACCGACCGCTCCCGCCATGGCCATGGCCGGTCCCGCCGCCAAGGCGAGGCCAGCGACACCTCCCGCAATGCCTCCGACGACAACGACTGCCGTAGTTCCCAGGCGAGAAAATGATTCCTCCCCCACATCGACATAACTACTGTCCTCGGTATCGTGTTTGCGAAATTGTTCCATAATGTGTTCTTGCAAAACACGTGCGACACTCGAAAACTGATGATGCAGTGAAAGTGAATGGTTGTTGCCTTCGGGAGGAGTCGTCGTCTCGGGATGCGACGAAAGCGTCTTGCCAATGGCATTTTTGACATTCGAAAAGGCTCTCGTGAAATGATGATCCTGGTTCTCTTCCACCGACACTGCTGGTTGATGTGTAATCTTCGGTTCTATTATCTCATGATTGACTTTCGTGGCATTTACCGGACACACATCCTTCCATATGGAAGAGGACATGGCACACACACGATGCGCCATGGCACCACAAGCGACACAAACGACTTGCGCGGCCCCACCAAAGGTTTGCAAACGTTCGTGACAACACGCACATTTTTGAGCGCCGAAAGGAGATGAAAATGAACGGGCTGAAAGGAATGCAAATGATGGGGATGACAACAAACACCGGCGTGTTCCATGTTTCGTAGGGTTTGCCGCAATTGGGTGTTGTGTGCGTCCGACGCAGCGGCAACGTTCGTTTCCAACGAATAATCCTCGCCGTGGGAGTCACTCATTTCGATGAATACATACTGTTGGATGATCGATCAAGAAAGATTGGCAACGATGATTTGTTTTTTCTTTTTTTGATGCAAATGGCGGGTCGTAGAAAATTCGCAAAGCGTCTTCGGTACCGGTAAGACAGATAAGATTTCTGTTGTCGTGCCATAGCTCTCTAGAGAGAGAGGTCTCTTTCTAGGGAGCTCGAAATGAAAAGATTCCTTGCTTACGGATCAAAAGTACTTATCATCAAAGCAACAAACCAGTAACATTACTCCGTGGCTTTTTGATGTTCTCATTATTATTATTTTTTAAAGTCTATACCCTCTGTTGTTGGAAGGCTGTGGCTGTGGGTCATGTCGAGTGTCGGACGGGTCTCGATCGTAGGCACCTCGGTCCTGGGTCGAACGATCACGCCAATTGTCATGATAACTATCACGGCGTGGACCACCCCGGCCCCGTCGGCCGCCAAATCTTCCGCCGCCTCTGCCCCGACCATCCTCGTACCGTGGCCTTTTGAAATCGCGCCGATCGTACCGTCCGCGGGAGTCATCATACGGTCGGTGGTCACGACCGTAAGGTTCGTCACGCGTTCGTTTCTGGTCCAAGTTGCCTTCATACGGCTCGTGACCAGCGTATTCGTCATGGTACGTATCCTCGGCATTGTTCATGTAATCTCTGGAAGCGTACTGAGGTAAACGAGCGTCGTCATGGTACGGCTCTTCCGGGACATGATGATCCGCATACGTATTCTGTTCCGCGTTTTCGAGTCGGTATTCCGGTGAGGTTAGTTCCGTTTCAATTCGAATGAACGGAGGACCACCCGAACCCGGTACAGCAGGCTTGAAACGGGGTCGAATCTTCTGAACCGTATCCGGAACGACATTGGCAGTGGTCTCGGTTTCTTTCCACTGCAAGTATCCATCCAGATCAAAAATGATTTTGCCTCCGTTCTTGTTGGCCTCTTCGATCAAAGCATCCTTGTCGATGTGAATTCGCCCAGCATTGGCTTGGTCCACTTCCTTGATATTCATAAAACCAAGCATAGCTTTGCATCTCTTGCGCATGCCGTCATCTCCAAAGCGACGGCCACGAGTGCGGGTCTTGCCGTAACCGGTAACAATCGAAATCGAATTGACACTTTTCAGGCGTTCCGTATTCATCAAGTAGGGCACGAGGCATTCTTCAAACCACCATCCCAGTGCAATTTCTCCGCCTCCCAGAGACAAAAAGTGTAGATCCAACTCGAACCACTGCTCTCCCAGACGAGAAACGCGTGCGTAAAAGCCCTTTCGGACTCCCTCTTCGAACAGAGTGCGTCCGAGCTTGATTTGCGAACAAACGGCATCCAGAATGGCATTGTACGTTACGACATCTTTCTTCACACCCACCTCATCCATTTCTCGAAAAAGCTCATATCCCTTTTCCCACAAATTGCTTCGTGCACAGGCACTAATTGCACTATTGTAGACGTGGACGTTGGGTTGAATACCTTCAATGCGCATGCGTTCCATCAACTGGAAGCCAATATCCGCCCGACAGCATTTTTCCATGCAAGACATGGCCGCACCAAAAATAATCACATTCTTCGGAATGCCCATTTCCGTCATTTCGTCGAGGTATTCTAAGCATTGCCGGTATTGCAAGCCTTTATCGCAGGCGCTAATACAACTCCCGTAGCTGACCACCGTAATAGGTAGATTGCGAGATTTCATTTCATCAAACATGTCGAGAGCGCGCTCCCATTCGAGACTTTTTTCCAACGCCGTCATGGTAGCGTTGTATGTCACAATCGATGGTTGCCCACCACACGCTTGTACTTCTCGAAACAACGACAAGGCCAGCTGCCACTGCTGACCTTTGGCCAAAGCCGAAATAGCCGCCGAATACGCCACGACGTTGCCGTGGTATCCTTCCGCCTTCATTTCTTCTAAAATCTCCAAGGCCAGCTTCCACTGTCCACCCTTTTCGGCTGCCGAAATCAAAGCCGAATAACTGACCACCGACGGTTTGATGCCTTCGCGTTTCATGCGTCGAAAAACATCACAGGCTTTTTGAGGCAACATGGCTTTTTCGCAGGCCGAAATGGCGGCGTTGTACGCAATCGCTGTCCGCTGGATCCCTTCCCGTTCCATTCCATCCAAAAGATCCAATGCGGTCCGCCATTCCCCGCACTTTTCACACGCCGAAATGGCACTCGAAAATCTATATATAACGAACGCGTGTGAGTCAGATGGCAATCGAAAAGTTCCATTGTCCGAGAATATGGAGTCCATACGAAATTACTTACGTCACTTCATTCTTTGGGATATTCCGCTGTTCCATTTCCCGCAACAACGCCAAGGCCTGTCGATAATTGCGCGATTTTTCCGTGGCCGAAATCATGGAATTGTAATGAAAGGTATTCTTTTCGACGCCCGCCACATCCATCCACGCCCAAATCATCCCCGCCATGTGGACATTGCGACGTCGGGCCGCCGAGGATATGAGTGCGGTCAAGGCCTTGCCATTGTCAAAGGGTTCTTGGTGTTGGGAACGTGCGCGATCCAATTCCTCAAAGACTTTCCGACGATCGTGTTCCCATTGAGTCAATTGATCCAAACATTCGAGGACATGGAATCCTTGTAAGATGGTCGGTCGTTCGTTGCGTTGTTGACTGTAGTGTTCTTCGCGTCGTTGCGGTTGCGGTGGTGGTGCCCGACGGGTGTAACATTCTTTATCGCGTTGTTCGGCTCGTTCCCGATGTCCTCGTTGAAAATGATCGAGTGATTTGGGTGCCAAACGCTCTGGACCGGCTCCCGGAACAAAGGATTCTCCGTAATCAGGTTCATTCTTATGGTGGTGGTGGTGGTGGTGGTTGCTGTGTAAAAAATGGGGAAATGAATAATTGGAGATTGCTGTGTGAGAGAGAAGAAGAAGAAGAAGAAGAAGGTGGTGAATTATTGCGAGGCAGGTTTTTTTTTTAAGAGTGACACGAATGTAGTGATGTAGTGAAAACTGTCGCGTATGGTAAGCTGAATTGCAGAAATAACTGCACTCCGAATGAATGTTGTTTTCGTTTCCTATTTCATACTACTGCTATAGCAAGACGCTTCGAAAAGGCGTGTATCGAAGCAATCAGCTTCCAGCGGATCGTATGATTGTTGGCTCACCTCATATCTTGTCGTGTAGTTTAACTTTCGTCGCTTCCTCGTCTCCCGACTCTATCCACCGTATCTTCCTGTTGTTGATCCTTTCTTATAGGAGCTTGACCAAGGTGGAATGCATGCAATATCAATCAATTAATCGTAACAAGCACACATCGGGCTTGATAAAAAAAAAAAAAGATCTATTGCATTGTGCGGCTGGAACGGTTTGCGGCGAGAGCGACGGCAGACTGCCTTCCCATTCTGCACTTTGCTGTAGAGTGACAAACAGTATTTACAAATAGTACCAGGTACCGCTACGAGCAGCAACATCCACCGTCGCTGCAGGCGAACGGACGGACGGACGCGGAGTGCACAAGCAAGCAAGCAAGCAAGCTTCGTCGTGCGCTGCAGCTTTCGACTTTCGTTGGATGTCTTCTTGATTATCATTATTTCTTCCTTGGTTCAGTGGTGGAAATCTTTGGTTGACTACTGGTATTAGTCTTACTCTACAAAGAAGCCTCTCCAGCAATACGCAATGAAGTTAGTTTCACGCGCCGCTTATTATTTCATCCTCCTGTTTCTTCCCGGCCCGATGGGTTTCCCCTGTCGACGACGACACGTACTACGCAATCTACTACTAACAGTAGGGATTTCCCCGGCAGCAGTAGCTTACGAAAAGGATGTCACACTCGTCATCGAACGTCCCGGTGAAACCATGGGTCTGGAATTGACCAATGCACGGATCGGTAGTCGTTCCGTCGTCACAATACAACGAATTTTGAAACCCCATCCCTCCTTACTTCCAGGCATGATACTGAACGACTACGAATCCACCGTACAATTGCAAGAACGATTGCGGGCCGGACCGTATCCGGTACAATTGGTCTTTCGGAACTTGGCGGCGGGAGGAGATGCCCTTTCGGATCTTGGAACGCCCTTGGTGACTGCGCCAGATGCCTGGCGGCTCGCGCAACAAACCGCGGGGACGGTCAGTGTCAGTAGTAGTACTACTACGAGTCCTTACGAGAAAACAATTCTCCAAACGACGAGAGAATGCTCGATTCCGTCCCGTCGCGGTGACGTTTTGGAAATCAAGTACGAAGCTCGTTTCCAATCACTACAGGGTCCCATCTACGATTCATCGGAACGCCGCGGAACCGGTCGGCCCCTACCAGATGGTCCTCAGATCGGGGGATATGCTCCCGGGTGTCGATTTGGGATTGTACGATATGTGTCCAGGTGAAATACGGGCATTGCAAATACCACCACAGTTGGGATATGGTTTGCGGGGCAATCGGATCTTTCGTGTTCCACCCGATACGGGTTTGTTTTGGAAGGTGCAATTGATGACGGTCAATGGAATGGGTGTCGGTGATAATCGGACCCGTGAGGAAATGGAACAACGCGTGTCGTATTAGTCCATGTATCCATATGTATCCATAGTGCAGGATCCTTCTGACTCGGGACGGAAATTAAATCGTGACTTTCGTGATGTAGAGTCAATGGATTGGAGTTTCATAAGATCGGCGAGGACACCCTTTACCAATCTTTTATAATGTGCCGTTGCAAAGAGGTAGCCAAATATCTCACAACAAGTCTATTCAGGCAACATTATAAATAAAAAATAGAGGCGCTGACGGAAGTAACTGAAACGAATGGGCTCAAATCGCTTCCCAAAAGTGTCGATGGATTGCCGTCTACGTAGTGTTTGCCACTTCTACCTTTGCTTAGTTAATTTCTCTCGCTCTTCATAATGCTCTCGAATTTGTTGCAAATATATTTGTGCACGATCCGCCGGATCCATCTTCGGTTGTTGCTTCTTGTCCAACTGAATGGGCAAATTCACCAACACTGGAGAGGACATGGCTTCCGCCAATACCGTGACGAAGCCACTTTTCCCGTGCACTAATTTCTGACAATGTGACACGAGTTGCAACTCGGCCAAGATCGAGACCACTTCATACGCGGGATCTTGTGACGGGATGAATCCTTCAAATCCCAACGCCGTACCGGTCGTACGTGGTCGATCCAAATAAATCCACTCTTGATCCTGTTTAAGATAGCGTTCCACTTCCTCAATAGCCGAAGTATCATCCGTCAACAAAACGACCGTTTCACCGGGTCGAACATTCCCCGCCATTAAATATTCATCTACGGCCGCATAACGTCGACCTTTCCCAAAGGCAATATCCCCCCGTCGGACATGAATCGCGGTACATTTCGGATTGTTGTTGTTGTTGTTGCTGCTGTTGTTGGAATGCACAAATTGTTGAATGTGCACCGGTTGTGTTTCCCAATACGCTTGTACGTGTTGTCGTACGACATGTCGTACCCGGAAGGCATACTGTCGCAACCATTGAAATTCTTGCAAGGCAACACCGGCCGTGGGTTTGCTGCCCCGCGGTGCATCGTTCCGTCCTTGTTCGGCTGGACAGGACGAAAGTGGCAAATAAAAACAATTCATGTCGCGCGTGGGACAAAAAGCCCAATGATGGGGATCTTTCGGACTGAAATTCCAGTTGGCGGTCGCGTGTTGTACGGTGAGTTGAAAGGCGTGTTGCGATTGATAGGCGGCATAAAAACTCCGAGCGACTGCCATGAGTGCGGCCGCATATCCACTCGAGATTTGGGATAATTGTACTTGATGTTGACATTGTTGTTGTACTTGATGTAATTTGTGATAGAACTGTAATTGTTGGGCGTCTTGAATTCGAGAATAACACGTATGCGTTTGATTGTCGTACGCCAGGATCCAATCGTAATGACGCGTCCACCATTCATCGGTATTTTCGTCTTGCCAAGAAGCACAACAGAGCGGATTGTGGCTGTTGTTTTGGGAGGAGCATACTTCGAGGGCCGTTTCAGGTGATGATGATATATCGTTCTTTGGCTGGATGTCATTTTCCTTCCGCCGGGTTGTTGCGTGAAGGAAGGCATACGAGTAAAAATAAGTCCACGCACCAATGAATAAAGCGGCTAGTATTCGAGTTGGTGAGTATTTGCGGGAACGTGTACGTTTCATGGTAGAATAATAATGGAGCGTCACTCGCCTCGTTGTCATGGTCATCCTCGCGTGGTCATTATTTTCACTTTCGGTCGGCAATCGGAACACGAATATCTCAAATTTTACTTAAGACAATTAGTGCCGTGGCGACATCATGACGGCAGTATCTGGTTTCTCGGTTAAGTATTGCAACGACAAGAAGTCGCAATCCGTGTTCCACTCCAACGTCTCAGCTGCCACGCAAGACACTCCGCAACGAGCCACTTTTTTCGTCCTCCTTTTTTTCTGCGCTGTTCTTGCGAGTATTTGCGAGAAAACAAATACGAGTACGAAGTAATTCTCATTTGCACCTGGTGTGTTGTCTGTTTCATTCGTATTCTTATCCAAACAGCCTTTCGAAGGTGTCTCATAAAATTAGAGTCTCAGCAGAAGAGAAGCGCCACACAATCATGAAATACTCGACAACCATTCTTCTTGTTCTTCTCCTACCATCGTCGTCGGTAACGAGTTTCTCGACCGTTCCTCCTTCTCCTCGTCCTTCTTCTCCTCGACAAACGACCCGTCTCCTATCTACGACTACTACCACCAAAGACACTAACGATTTGAGCACACGACGATTGACCAATTCGGGGATCGTTGGAGTTGCCGCCATGGCGACGGCCGCCGTCAATGCCGCGGTGGCCATGAAAACCTTGGAAGCTCCCGATGTCACCAAATCCTACATTGCTCTTGACAACAACGCAGAAAAAAGAGAAGTTGATGATGAAGGATTGCCGTTGCAATACGACAAACAGTTGATTGAAGCGTATTGGAAGAAAGAACGCGGCGCTCTCAATCAGCGGTGGGGACAATTTGTTGGCAAAGCCGTACCCTTTTTCACCAAAATCGTTACTTTATTCATTCGAGACGGCGAAATCAAAGAAGCCGAAATTCCGGCTCTGTCTCAACAAGCCCGTTTGGATTTACAAGACCTGGGTCCGACTTTTATTAAAGCGGGACAAATGATGAGTGTCCGACCCGATGTTTTACCACCGGCGACCTTGAACGAATTGCAAAAACTACAAGATGGTGTCGTGCCATTTGATACGGCCACGGCCGTTCAACAGATTGAACAAGAACTCGGTGGACCGTTGGGACAATTCTTTTCCAGTATTTCGGAAGAACCGGTCGCGGCCGCGAGTTTAGCGCAAGTGTATTTGGCGACGTTACAGAAAGATGGCACCCAAGTGGCTGTCAAAGTACAGCGACCTCAAGTGTTGGCGACCGTGTCCAAAGATTTGTACGTATTGCGACGCGCGGCGGAAGTTTTCAATGATTTGATTCGAAGATTTGCTCCGCAACAACGAACGGATTATGTGGCCTTGTTGAATGAATGGGCGATTGGATTTTATACCGAATTGGACTTTCAAAATGAAGCCCGCAATCAACGTCGTTTGCGGGAGGCCTTGATCCAAAACAACATTACGCAAGTCACGGTTCCTCGTGTTTATGATGAATTGTGTACCCGACGCATCCTGGTGTCCGAATGGATGCAAGGGAAAAAGTTGAGCGCGGCCAGTCCCGAAGAAATCGCGGCCGTCACCCCGGCCGCGCAAGAAGCGTTCTTGACGCAATTGTTTGAAGTGGGATTCTTTCATGCGGATCCGTACGTCGTCACATTGTGTTGTGTTATGTTGTGTTGTGTGTATTGGTGTTTGGATCTTTCTCACCTCTTTCGTTTTGCCACACAGACATCCGGGAAATTTACTCTTACTCGATGAGCCCACAGCAGAAGGAGCGACGTTGGCCTTGATTGATTGTGGATTAATGGCAAGTATTAATGAGGAAGACCGCGATCACATGATTTCGGCCGTCATTCATTTAGCCAATAAGGACTATGCGTCACTGGTGGATGACTTTATCTTGCTGGGTATTCTGCCTCCCGACACGGCCCGAGCCACAGTAATTCCATTGATGGACAAAGCGTTGACCCCGTATGTTATGGGTGGAGGTGCCAAAAAATATGAAAGTGAAGTGAGGAAAATGTACGGCATGGATGAAGGATCTTCGATGCAAGCACAGGTTGGTGGGTTCCAGGCCATGACGCAAGATGCTTTGACCGTGTTGGAGCAAGTCCCTTTTTCGATTCCTCCCTATTTCGCGATTCTTGGCCGTGCTATTGTAACTTTGGAAGGTGTTGCACTCACTGGAAACGATGAGTATGGAATCATCATGGAGTCATATCCGTTTATTGCCCGAAAGTTGATGAAAGGAGGGCGGCCCGAAATTCAAAAAAGCGCTGCAGGAAGTACTATATTCCAATGACGACAGCAGTAATGGGTTGAAACTAACCAGGTTGCTTGCTTTATTAAATAACGCAGCGGGGGCGGTGAAAACACAGGAAGGTGCTGCCTTTGTTGACTTGGATGCCGTCCCTGATGATGGAATCAGTGTTTCGGATGGACTTAAATTTGTGCTATCGGACCAGGCGGACACCTTACGTGCGCTTCTGGAAAAGAAATGGACCATGTCGTGGATGTATTAAGTCGCCAGATCTTTCGAAGGGCAGTCACTGAGGCTGTCATCACTTTGACCCCTCCTCGACCACCCAGCATTCCGTTTTTAGGTGATATTTTCCCGGTGCCACCCAAGTTGGAAGAAATACCACTGCCCATTTTGATGCCGGCCGCCGACGGGAGTCAAGGACCGTCACTTGCTGTACTTTCTATCAACGAGTTTGTAGATTATGCAGCGCCAAAATTGGACCAAAAGGAGGAAATCTTTGCAATTGGACTAGCGGAAGCCGCTGGAGAATTCTTGGGAGACGAAATAGGAGACCTATTCAAAGGAAAGAGAGTTTTGAGCGTTGACTCGGTGAATATTGTGCTTGATGCACTTAGAAGTGGTATCCTCGGAAGTAGGAATCTTTTGAACCCCGAAACAGCAGAGCCTGTGATCCAATTTGTTCAGAACAGTTTAAATGCGATTCGCAGAGGTCCTTCATCATCGGGTAAAAAGACAGAGTTTGGGGACGCATTGAAAAGCCTTAGTCCCACAGAGAGAGCCCGATTTGATAATATAATAAATGAGCTCACACAACGGGCAATCAAACGAACGGTGGACCGTCTCGCAAAAGTTGATAGGTTGGCATAATCAATGAGACAAGTAGACTCTGTAAAAATAGCACTACAAATATATGAGGTCTACACCATGATAAGCGGCCCGGGGCGCTCTAGGTAAAGCATCAATCTTTCATTGACACTCGACACATGAGCGTTTGAAACATTCCTTGTTGCATCTGGGCGGCCTCTTGAATTTTCTTTTCCATGGTTTGACGACGGACGAAGTTATCGGCGAGTAGGTACTGCAATTGATTCTCCATCTGATTCATGGGCACATCGAGGGAATCGATGGACGTCACGAGGATTTTTGTGACTTCATCGTTGATGGAGATAAGACTTCGTTGCACCTCCTCGTAGGCTTGACAGAAACGCTCTTGGGCAAGTTGCAGACAATGGCGTCCCGCAAGAAAACACTCAATGTCCACCCGCGACGGTTCGTATCCTTTCAAAGCTTCCCAATCGGGTTCCTGTGCAGGGTCCACGTGGGGGTCATGCTCCTTGCATTCCCCCTTCTAGCAGCACGGGGTCGGTTGTTGAATCTGCCGCTACCTGACCATTGATTTGATAGAACATCATTTGCGAACATTGCTTCCAGCCTTGATCACAATTTTGCAGGATCGCGTGCAACGTCATGCGCTTCGCATGATTCTGAATAAAGCAACATCGAATCTTTTGTTCTTGTTTATCATTATCTCCGCAAATTTGATCGTATTTGCGAGCTACTTCCTGCAACGCATAACTCTCAACGTTATTCTCCAAGCCCTTTTCGAACTGACTGAACTCCAAGGCTAGACGTTTCACAGCTTCACGGTGCATGGTCGACCCTTTTTCGTACGTTTCCAGATCCTTCGTATCGACCGAAGACTGGCGCATTTGCGTGGCAATCTCTTCAAAATCTGTTTCCGTAGAAGGAGGATCGCATTCAACAACTTGCTGTGAGATCGTATGTTCCTCGCCGTTTCCTTTGGGAAGCATGTCATCGTCTAATGCTCTCGGTGCGGCAGCACTCTCCATGCGAGGTTTCTTTGTGGCAGGATCTTCTCCGCCCGCTTCACTGTAGTTATCAATTTCAGTCATCGTTGCAAATGACAATGGTATGCAAAAAGAGACCTATAGGAATAGAAGAGGGGCTAGCTAGTGATGATTTCTCTTTGCAGCATTGTGGCAATGATACTTCTTCGTTAATGTTGCATGGATCTTTGTGCAAAATCGAAGTCGGCGGCAAACTTTGGTGTCCATTATTTCACAAACCTCACTTTTGTAGCTTCAACTGTCGTACCCCAACTTAAGTTGTTAAATATATCTCGTCTTATAATCCGATGTGCGGTCGGCGCTTGTGACCTTACTTCAATTCTAAGAAAATCGATGACGGTTTTTAGATAACAAACGTTGTCGCGCGGGGCCCCGCTGCAATTAAACAGGAATTCTCCAATATGCTCCAGACTGGACAGTAGATACGGTTCTCACTTCAAGAATTCTGGCGAATTTTTACGCCGCCAAACTGCAAGGCTTAAGAAAGGGCGATCGCTCTCCATCGCTTTTCAAAGAAAATTTGAAACTTTGTGATCCACGACACCAAATTACCTTTGAAACATAGCAATAAAGGTGTTTGACGTATACTCGGTCTTCCACTCCACAGGATCGATCGTACCCAATTTTAATCTATCATGGTGGCTCGTCTTGATCGCACTGTGCCTTCGCCCTCCATCGAGCGATTGACATCCTCGATGGATCGGCTGAATTCAATTCACATTCCAATCCGCACTTCAGGTCAGAATTATTCAAGCAAGTTGCAAAGCATGGCCGATCAACGTCAGACATCCATTCCAACATCGTTAACGAGGACACGATATTCAAGCTCGCCCTCTTCGAGAATTCCAACAGGTGTAGCTGCCAGGCCTCTTACTAGGGGGGAGTCCACGTGCAACGCCACCTAAAACAATCGACAATGATGGCGATGGCTCGTACTTTGAAGAGATTCATGGGGAGACGACTTGTGATTATGATAAAGGAGCTACAACGTTGTATGAATTGCTGGAATCGTCCAATTGGGAAAAGGCACGCGCTCGCTGCCGTTCTCATCCCGAGGAGGTTCGAACGTGGATTGTGCGCAAGGATCGTAGTCTGAAAGTCCGATGGAAGCTTTTACCTCTACATGCTGCAATTATCTTTCAATCTCCGAACTTTATCGTTTCAACGCTATTGGAAAAATACCCTTCCGCTACGTCTCGGCGAGATGATCAGGGCATGTTGCCCCTACATCTCGCATTTCGTCATAAGCAAGACGACGAAGAATTATTAGAGATGCTACTGACACAATACCCAAAAGCAGTTTATATCAAAGACAAGAGGGATCGTATACCATTAGAACATGCCCGCGACTCCAAGTTTTCTGTAAAAGTGATGAAGCTGTATGCGAATGCCATGGTGGCTGGCTCCGTGAATACGACAAGTATTGTGAAGACGGATAGCCCAGTTGGGACACGAACTACCGTCGATTCCTCACAGCATACTGGTTCTGCTCTCCATGATCACCATATTCAACGCTTGGAAGCCGAACACGAAGGCAGAATTGCAGTTATGAGAGCTGAAATGAAAGCTGACTGTGAAAGATTGATTGAGAGCGAGATTCAACTCGTAAAAGAAAAATACGAGGAGCGAATAGCTGCTTTGGAGGAACGCAATGCCAAGGCATTAGATCAGTATGTTTTGGAAGCCCAGGAAGAACGAGAGGAATTGCTTCGCAAATGCAATAACGAAATAGCCGAGCTACGAGCGCTGTTGACGTCGCAAGATCGAAAAGACCGTGTTATGCGTGACACACTCGAAAACGAAGTTACCAGCTTGCATACACAACTACAGCAAGTCCGTCAAAAGTATGAAGTGACAAACGACAAGTACATACAGCTGAGAGAACACGCGAGTGAGACTCATGAAGTATTGGCCTACGTTGGCGAAGAACATGCCCAGCTTCAAGAGATCGTTTTGCAGCAACAAGAGGAAATACATTCCGCGAGAACAGTTCGTCTTGATCTTCTCAATCGCCTGCTCGATCACGAACAGAGCAATGGAGAAGCAGCGCGGCATCGAGAAGGTGAATTCTCTGATGTTTCTTCGAAGATCAGAACAAAGATCGACATCGCCCTCAATCGAGGTGAACAGATGTTGGCCGAAAGCTTCATTGAGGAAGAGCAACCGAGTCGGTTTCAAAGGCATCACGAACCGAGTGAAGATGAACGTGTTTATACATTTGACGCCAGACACCGTCAAGCGTCAAAGCAAGACGGTTTTTTTCGGATGGAGGAAGCACAGCGAGAAATGAGACACAGTGAATCGGAACGTCATGAGGGCAGGGACGATAGAATGCAACGCGAACGTCTGGGGGTAATAGATCATGCCCGAGATGTCACACTAAACTCGATTTACCAGAACGATGAGGTAGGGATTGAGGTCAGCAAAGGGACGAACAAGGACAGAGCTTCGCCATCAAATAATAATGGCGTTGCGAATCATTCTGATGACAAAGTTCTTGGTGATGAGATAAGCGCAATCACAGATGGTTCTGACTTCTAAACGTATAGTATTATAATAATTGTAAAATTCAAAAGGTTTGTCACGGCTATCAATCGCTAAAACTAATAAAACATTCCCACAGAAAAAATGGTGAATTTTCAGTAGGATCACCACCAGTAATGAACTAGAAAGCATCAACTGCATCAAAATATTCTGTGTTGCTACGCTCCCGTTTCCCTGACGTGTCTGACATCGCCGTGGTTGAGTTGTTTTTGTCTCTTATTGTCCTCGTTTCCTCCAGGATTTGTTGTTGCTTCGTGCGATATTCTGCTTGCTTCTCTTTCAATGACTTGTGAATCCGCTGGCGCATGTCGTGAATGAACCATACCAATCCTTCAAAGACGAAAATCACCAACAGCCAAGTCGAAAAGTAGGCGTTGCCAATCAAATTGGCTGGTCCGCCGGGTGTTGTTGCCACCATCACGGTTGGGATCCAGGCCATCGCTAAGAAAACAAAGCAGGAACCTTCTATGGCGTTGACGCCGCTCTGTTGACGTATATTCTCATCTTTTGTTGCCCTGAAGATTTCCATGATAACAAAGCCGACGGAAGACAAAAGCGTAAATGTTGCTATAATGATCAGCCAATACCAAATTCCTTTCGATGCGCTCACGTATGTTAGTTTCATCGTCAACTTACGTTGTATTAACATTGCTTTACCTACCTTCGCGGATCGCTTCGAAGTAAACTAAACGTCGGAAAACGCATAATCAGTCGAGATTGATTAGCATAACACGAACCGTCATTGCTACGTACCTTGTATAAATTCTTCCTCTTCTCGATCCAAATTCTCGTGGTTCCTCCACAAATCAATGTACCACACCAGTGTGGATAAACTCAAGACCGCAATACAAATCCACGCCGGTGCTCGATTCGGCCAACTAGTCACGAAGGCTTTCACGCCTTCGTCTGCCGACTCTTGTAACCAAGCGTCCAAGGCAAAGAAACACGACAACAGACAAGCCCATGTCGAGAAGTAAAACGAGAATTGACCCTTGGAATCACCCGCGAGCCCCGTCACGGACGTTTGCAAGCCGGTCCCTACCGACCACCATGTCACCAAAAACATTAATATGGCCAATTCGATGCGACTACCCACAGGAAACACTTTTTCCCGCCAAAATCTTTCGAATAGAAAGCGGTCTAAATGTCCCACGACAGTCGTCGTCGCCAAGACGAAACTAACAATCGACACCGCCACCGCATACCGACGTTGACCGATCGTACTGGGGACACCGCCCGAGCCAAAGACATTGGAGGATTTCTGGGCCGAGTCGTAATTGATAAACGATGCCAGTGTCAATGTGATGTAGCTTTTCAAGACTTTGCGCTTGTAAAGTGGCCTTTTCGATGATAATTTTGTTCCATGATTGTCTTCGTTCTTGGAAGGTTCTTCCGTCGCGCCATCCGTATCTATCGCGCTAGCCTCTTTGTCTGGATTTGGTCCTTCCTTCTTATTTTCCATCTTTTGAGTGCATTACTGGCTACTCCTCGAGAAAGCTGGAACTTTGATGATGATTACTACGTATTACTACGTATTATTATTTTACGAGGTCAATCGTCTTCACTCACTTTTCATTTCTCCGAATGCGAAATGCGATGCATGTACGCGGGACTGATCTGCTGACTCACGCTTTAATGCGTAAGTACCAAAGGGTTAATGTTAATGTCTTCGGTGTTTCTCGTTTCTCCGTTGAAAGTCACAAGCGAGTTAGTAGAATGTGCACAGTGCACAAAGACTACCTGGTATTCATTTCTCCTACTTCATAGTCAACACTTCAGAATTGGCTTCTGCCTAGAATGGATTTTGATTGGTTGTAGCTTGCCTTCTTCGTCGCGTCACACGTCACCTACCTGGCACATGGTCACTGGTCAGCGTTCTTTCGTCCGTCCGGTGAAAGATTCGATCGCGACGCGTGCCCCAAAGTTTGGGAGGCAAAACTTCGTGTTTTGACCATGGTGTTTTGGACCCTCAGAATCCCATTGACAGGCATCGTATCAACTCTCCTTTACAGATCGGAACGAGTGTCATTATTCATTATCCTTCAACGGCGTTGAACGCGAAATACTTTGTAGCGGAGGAGTGAAAGATCCTTCCTTGTTCTTAGAACCGAGGAAAGATCCAAGTTGATCCGCCATACTCCGTCTTTCACACACAGACACAATCGGTGCCGCACAAAACACCACCTTTCATTCAAACAATCTACTCATTATCATGCAGAACGATGACAACCATTCCACTACCAGTCGGAGTATGTCGGCGGAGGAACAGGATGAACGTCGTAAACAAATTAAAAGTATCATGAGAGATCCCAATTTGAGTCAACAAGAGAAAAATAGATCCATTCAGGCGTTGATGGATGGGCGGCGACGCTCTTCGATAGGCTCCATTGCATCCACCGGAGTTTCTTCCTATTATTCCGATGATTCTGCGGACGCCATGATGTTGAATGAAGCCGCTCGAACAGATGATGCCAGTTATGGATACGGCGATGTCTTCCCCGACGACCACCGCTCGGTCGCCAGTGAAATCACGCACGCCAGTTACCAGCAACTGCTTCCACGGGGTACGTCATATCGACAACTACACGGTCGCTCGTATTCGTTGCAAGACTGGAACGACCATGATCGTGTGGTGGCCGCTGCGAATGCGACCAACAATTCCAATCTCAACAAAAATCCGGCCTACTTGGCGCGATTGATGGAGTTGTCACGACCGCCGTGTCAACATTACGAGCGAAATTGTACCATCGTCAGTCCTTGTTGTGGTTTAGCCTTTGGTTGTCGGATTTGTCACGACGATTGTCCGGTGCTGCCGCCTCCGATGGAACTGCGCAAAGGGGATGAGCATTTTGCCAATAAAATGAAAGCCCAACAAGAGCGTCGTCGTTCGATGCCAGCCGATTTAGGAGGTGGGACGGATGAAGAAAATCATCATCCCATTGATCGTTTTAAAATAGCGGAGGTTATTTGTCGAGAGTGCTTTACCCGGCAATCCAGTAAAACGTAAGTGCGATTGATGTGCATGGATCCGCATTTTTTTGGATAATCTAAACGGCCGCCTTTGCAACACAAAGCAACGAATGCATCGTGTGTCACGTTCAGTTCGGTGAATATCACTGTAACATTTGTAATCTTTGGATGTCCAATAAAGATAGCCCGTACCATTGCAGCGATTGTGGATTTTGTCGAGTAGGCGGTCGTGAAAATTTCCGCCATTGCCACGATTGCGGAATGTGCATTGATGCTATCTTATTTAATGATCACAACTGTAAGTCTGGAAAATACATGTCAAATTGTCCGATATGTCAAGAAGACTTGTTCAGCAGTCGACACGCATCGCACGAAATGCCGTGTGGGCATGCCATTCACTGGCACTGTTTCAAAGAACTGACATCCTACGATAGTCGATGTCCGGTGTGCAAAAAGACGGCCGAAACGCCGGAACAGATGGCTTCGACGTGGTCCGCCATTTCCATGGGTATCTCGCTGCAGCCAGTACCTCCCGATATGGCTCGTGTTGTCAATATATATTGTAATGATTGTGAAGTTCGAGAGTCCAATCTACGGTGGCACTTTTTGGGTGTCAAATGCAATAACTGCCATTCCTACAACACTGTTGTGGAACAAATTGTGATGCATGGAGTTGATGCTGCAGAATTTCTGGATCGAGTTGAGCGAGCGAATGCAAATAATAGCCACATACCCTCCAATATTACAACCATATCGATGGACGCTGGAATCGATGACGAGGTGATGGAAGACATGGATTCTAGTTGATTTTTCACTGTTACAACTGCCTCTCTTTTAACGAAATCGTCGACTTTTTTGTCGTTGCAATCTCACAGAATGCACTTCTTAGCATGTAATTTTAAAATTAGAATGAAAATTCTACTTGATAGCGATGTTCCTACCGTGCTGGAAGGGCAGCATTCTTCACAATCTCCTCCAGTTCATCCAACGTTTTTTCGCCGGGATATAGCTTTCCGTTGATCTCCCACGTTGGGTAACCGGGTACGTCTTTTTCCTTGCACAGCTTGGTCTGGGCGTTCAGTCCGTCTCGACTACATTCAATGTACGGTATCATTGCCATAGCTTCTTTACCCATGGCTTGCTTTTGGTCAAAGCAGTGGCTGCACCAAAAAGCTCCGTAAAAACGCGTATCCATTGTTTGCATTTTCTTGGCTAACACCATGGCTTTTGTGGAAGATGTGGTGGTTATGGTGGGTGGTGACTCTCCAGCGACAAGGCTGGTTGATGAACCTACGAGCTGACCGGCAAAGTTGACGGCGGATGTCGGAGGTATGTTGCTCGTAAATAGCACTATTGCGGCCATAAAGGCGACGAAGCCGCTGCTGATGCTGGCCGAAACGCCCGTTTTGCATTTTCCTCGGGAAGACAACCACCCAACCACAATAGTTTGGCCATCGAGATGGAGAAAATGGCGGAAGCAACGCAGAAGGCACATGACTCTTTTAGTACTCCAAAGAGCAAAGTCATTAAAAACACAGAAAACACACCCATAGATGTGGCGACAGCCGTCAATAAAATCCGGTTGTCAGTGTCATCTTTCGGTGAATTGGCCAGGGTCGGGCCCAACGCCAAAGCCGCCACAGTGACATACGCAACGACTCCCACCGCAGCCAATGGTATCTCGGATCCAGGAATAACAGCATAGGGACCATTCAGAACAGATGAGCAGCTACCGCCGGTAATACTGCACAGTTGTTCCGCCGCCGACGACTCGGCTAGCTTGCTGTAGGTCAGAAAGGAGGTTTCGAGTGTACCCGCCACTGCAATTCCGCCGACAATACGACGAAGCCTTGGATTCCAACATTCTTCATCAAAATTAGTGGATCTCAAAGGGTAGAGCGAAATACTTTTTGCTCTGGGAGAAGGTGGGATGTTAAAACAAGTGACGATCGAAGGGATGACAAGTGCTAAGCACCAGTGCGGCTTCATGTTGCTTCAACGGGAAATACTGTCTCTATGAGTAGCGTTTCACTAACCTGTACTGAAACTCTGTCAAAGGTATCTATTTGCGTCCGAAATGGCAAAGAGAAGCGAAGCGTATCGATATTAACACTAACAATCTCCTTTTTGTCTCCGTTTCTTGATCACGATGAATGACGACAAAATTTTGCCTTGCATGCCTACTTTTCCTTTAATCATTAGGGTAAAGGATCACTTGAGAAAGTCTTACCGTTTCTCCTCTTCGCATTGCAACACTAAAGTGAACACTAAAAGCACGACCACTCCGCGCGCGATTGTCGCGCGAAAAAGTTCTTTTCGAGCGAAATGGCCCACAAATGCGCCGACCGCCGTTTTCCCACAATCGCTCGTGACAACTTCGTGAAAGGATTAAGACGCGCGACTTTGTTGTCCTTCCATTTGATTTTTATTCTCAGGTAAGAAATTGATAAATAAAATTAATTGCTAGCTTTTTGGAAACATTCGAATGATTTGAATGTCGACCTTGCATTGTTTCGTTGCCAAAAATTCGACCAGCCAGGACGAGGCGGCTGCTTTGCACTTTTTCACCCATCGTTTGACTGACATAGCTGTGGGGATTCGTTGTACTCTCTTGACTACACTTTTAAAAACTGGTCAGCTTTAACTCGGTACCGGTACTCCAAGCTACGTATAAATCTACCTAATGACAAGGAATGACTCTATCCAGTTCGTGAAGTCTCCACCATCAAAAACTAACAGCATCATGAATTTTAATTTCATTGTTTTGATCGATTATGAAGAAACTCAAATGCTAATTTTTGTTATTTTTATCAGACGCTAATTTCCGCAGGATATCTCCCACATGGATCCCTTTGAAAACCCCGATCAGGTATCGGTGGAAGAGAACTCACTGAATCATAATAACGGAGATGAAGTCCAAGCTTTGATGCGTGGTAAATTAGAAAAGTCACCGTTCATGATCCCAACGCCGCCTACGCTTCAAAAATCAGTTTGTGACTGGTCCTCCCGGGGGTCCTACGTTGCCTAACTCTTCGAAGGATGGAACTACCTTGGTCCTTTCTCCCAAGAAACGTAAAGCTGAAGAAGTTATGCTTACGGAGAGCAAATTTCTAGATATGCCTTCTGCTACTCAGAGTAAGGGAGAAAATCCGCCACAGAAAGGGGATGAGACGGCTAATATTGGCGAACCCAGTGTCAAGAAGATGAAATCAGAAATAGATTCGAGCCAAGCAAATGATGTCAGCTCCGCGGAAAAACTAATTGCAGCGCCTGTAATTCCTCAAGGCGGCAGAAACTTATTCAATCAAGCGGGATCTGTTCCGGTGTGTGCACTCGACGAACAATTAAAAGGTTTATCGTCAGGTTTGATTAGACCGATTGCTGACAAAGCGGAACCGAGAATCACTGTATTATCAAAGCCCGCACCTTCGACAGCCATGACTTTGGAAAAATGCAGGCTATGCGCAAGCAGGACATTTTCGCCATTGTTACTGGAACACGTTCTCCGATTAGCAAGCCGGCCAACAATTCGAGACAAGATGCCCCTGTGTCCCAACCGGATGTCCCTGTTGTTTCGTCGTCACGGAATGGAGTTCCTGCGAAAGCTGCGGCGAATGCTCCTCTGGATTTGTCGGTGTTGAAGCCGTCATCGCAAGACCCAAGACATATTCGAAGGGATCGGAAGCGGGCGCCCAAACCAATACGTCGTATCCTTTACGCAAGGAAAGAAACGGAGCAAGCGGCTGCGTTTGTTGAAGATACAACGGACTTACTTGATTATCTGATAGAAGCCGACTGCAAGTTCCTTGCGGCTTCTGTATGGATCTTTACGAAAAAGCAGTTGCTAAACGTTTTAGATCCTAGTTCCTTTGATCGCGACACGGTCATGAATTTGGAGGAAAAGTCGCAGTGGAAAGATCAAGCTGAAACATGTCGTTTGAAGCTCCGTGACAAATTAGCCGAAAAATATTATTTCGAGCGGCGCCCAGAGGAAAAGAAAATGTATGAAGAGCACCGAAAAGCAGTCGTGAGGGCGTTGGTGGAAGAATGCAAAACGGGCAAGCACGTGCCAGTTCCTTCTCTTCAAGATTCCACCCAGTGTGGCGAGGTTGTTGCTCAGTCTGAAAATTTTGAATCGGAGGCCGCTGATGACAAAACAGGAGAAACAGTGTTATCTTCATCAAATTATGTATCCTTGACAAGTACTGACGATAGACCTCTTGCAGACGAACATGGAGTAGCTATGGACCATGATGTTCAAAGTGAAGAGAAACAAGAAGCAACCTCCTCGAACCCCTTTAACATGCCCAAACCCAGTGCAAACGATCTCACGGACTCTAAAACTATCCTTTCAGCACCGGGTTTGCATCCTATTCTCGCTTCGTACATGAGACGAGAAAGAGAAATCATTTCAGGTGTCGAGGATCTCCTTGCAAAACGGCAAAATTTGCAGGTTACGCCGAAAGAGGAAGAAGATGTCATTCGTGCTGAAGCCAAGATGAAAGAATGGCTGAGCTGTTTGAAACGGACACCGCCAAGATCTACACGAGGGGAAGATCAGTTTCCCCTTAGTGGCCCTATCTCTGTTCTAATACCTGCTCCGACACGAAGCTTTTTGCCACAGCAAAACTAGTGTCTTTATTTGACTTTCTTCGTACTCGTCGAACTGAAACTGGAGCACTCTGTGAAATGATGCGGATCTTCCGTCACCAATGCCAGTTGCCATACTTAAACCATCTCGCTCTAGCACGACACCTTCTTGGTCTGTCGACCCGTTTGGAGACTGCAATTGGTTCCCGTTTGCCTCTCGATGACAAGACTCGACGTTGGATGGGTGGGTCGTTGTAAGTTTGAATTGACTGGATGACGCGTGTTTGACATCTTGGTCGGAATCTCACGTGTTTTCACGACACTATCAGAATTGTCTGTACCGGTGCATCTCAAGAATACATTGTTGGAAGACTTGGGATGAGTGCGTCGTGGCAATTTTTAGATTCGAAAACTAAATCCCTTTCGATCGACCTTGCTTCGTGGCGCGAGGAGAAAGGACTTAATACTCTTAAAGGGTCAGGCAAGGTAGCCATGATTTCCGCGTGGAAGGCAATGCTAAGAGAAGAGGACGATGCCGTAAAAGGGACGGGTAAGATTTTGACCGATGTCGACCTTGAAAAGAGGCATCGAAGGAGACCCCTGTAATTCACGACGAAACGGAGCAACCCGAAGTAGCCGTGAAAAAGCCAGTGACCAACTTCTTCTCCACGTCGACAGTGAGCATCGACTATGCTTCCCATTCTCCTCTTTTTGTGGAACACTGTCTTGGAAAGAGCGTGGCTGATTTTCTTGTTCAATTCCGAGTCGCTACGGCTTCACAATTAGAGGCTGCCAAGCTCGAGAAAAAATCCACTGGTCGCCAAGAAGATGCAGGAATGCGGAATGGCAGATTCCGTCGAAGCTTGCCACGTAGTGATCCAACAATGGCTAGATGTGTTGCGTGACAAGAAGCGGACAGTGGTCTCGACAAAAACTCCAATGCGGCCTACCAAAGCGAAAGAGAGCGTGCCAAAAGAATCCAAGCCAGTTATAAAAAGGTAACCCCTTCGGATCTGTCAGATCCTTTCTCGGTGCTTAGTGCCATCACAAAGAAATTTCTTAGGTCTATTGGTATCACAACTGGGGAGCAGTTTCTTTCCCAACGGACGACTGAGATTGCCGAGCAATTTGTGGAATTTAGGATTCAGAACGGGATGCCGGAACTTAAGGGACTTGGTGCCATTGCGTCCGTAAGCGGATGGAAAGCACAGTGTCGGAAAGCTGCCACAGATATGGGGCTAAAGGACCTTGCAGCTACTGAACCTAACACCACGATTCGCGCTACTGGTGTCCGCCGCAAGCAAAATCTTAGTAAAGAGGGGCCGAATGATACAAAAGGCGATATCGCTGCCCATGGTTCTCCTCGAAAGCTTATTATTCAGCCATTACCGCCTCTTAAGAATATCGCTGATGAGGAAATATTATCCGGTAGATCGAAGGTAGACATTTCTGTTGTGCGGGGACAAGGTAAGTCAGAGGGCGGCGCACCAACCAAGCTCGCAATGCCGAAGAGATTGTTACTCAATCTTTCCAGGTTCAATGCGTTTCGATTTTGAAATATCGGTGCGAAAGAAGGCAAAAGGTCTGGAGCCGTGTTATTTTGTTACTTATAAAGGTACAGCTAGCCATCCCTTCAAGACAAATCACCCGATCCAAACGGTAGAGCTCCTGCGACCAGAGTTGGCATCGCTGGCACTTCCGGTACTTCCAATGGCCTCATTAATCCAGCCCATTGACTTTGGGACACACGATTCTCGTCAACCGTTTTCAACTGTTGCGTTAGGTTGTGGGCTGATTGACTTAAGCTGCTGTGGTGTCCAAGTTCCCCAAATTCAAGATCTCGCGCCACTGAAACTCCTCATTCAAGAATATTTGCTTGGCCAACAGTCCAGCACTAGTTTTCCAGAAATCGCACCAGCCGACGACACGAATGTCTTGATTGCTAGACGAGAGTCGGGCACCCAACTTTTTCTCTTCGTAAAAAATCCCATGCAAAAAGGGCAGACGATCCCTTTGAAATTTCCTTCGCTTGCCACGCTCCTTTCACGTGAAAAGCACGCTGCCGATAATCTTCAGATTGTTATTGGTAATCTCATTCAAGTCCTCTCGGAGGAGGATCTTTGCGAGATCCTCAAGTGGGCGCATGGCAAGTATCTGAATGAATGGAATGACCCAGCGGAGGGCACGTCCAAGAGTGGAGACGCCATAAGTCAACGATTGCATTGGTTATCCAGACGAATTGTGAAGTATAAAAAAGACATTTCTGGCGAGGTCAAAGAAATTGTCGATGCTCTTTTCTGCTGGCCCACGATTCCTAGCTGCCCTATGAGTCCCGAAGCGGAACCCTACAAGCGAGCGATGTCAGCTGTTTCCGACGATATCATGTCCTTTGTGGAAGACCACCCACTGTGCAGATCGCACGTTAGGGAGAACTGGTTTGAATTGGCTAGAGGACGGTTCCCGTTATTCGTAGAAGATCTCGTCAAAGCTTGTTCGCAGCGCCTGACCTTGCTGCAGCTGAACGACTGGAAAGAATGAAATCAACAATTATAACCTTTACTTCCTTTGAAAGGCCGAGCATAGAGTGCCTTCAATTGCATGATGTTTATGGTACAGCGGACGTGCTAAACAAGAAGGTTTCAGTAGTCGCTTGCAGCGACCCTCATTCAAATCCGGCCAGGGTCATTTTCAAACCTGTAGAAGAGGTCAAGAACTTCGAGGAAGTTGCATTGAGCTGGTATCGAGGTATTCTTTCCGTTATCGCAAAGGTGTTGTTGAAGAACATTTTAGTTCTGTTCGACGGGGGTGAAAAAAGTGGCGCAAAAGTTATCGACACGGTCAAGGCATTACTTGAAACTAGTTCGCTTAACGAAAACATTAATATCGTCGTCCCCGAAAGATTTCTTGGGGTGGCGTGCACGATCCCTCTATCGCCGAGCGATTTAAAGATCGACGGGTCGTCATCGGATGCCGTCCCGGCATCTTATCAATTTTTCCTTGGAATCGTATGGCCTGCTCTGCGAGAACAGCGATGGCGCCTCGAGGCAGGAGAAAGTGCTGATGACATTACCTTCTTTCCGCCAAAGATCGGCAAGCTGAAACGATCCAACCCAACGAAAAATGAAGGGAATAGAAAGAGACTAAGACTGGTCCGCGAAGTCGAGAAACTCGGCTGGGGAGCTGTGGGCAAACTGACGCAGCGAATAGTACTTGAAACTACGAAGAATCGCGAGTCTGAGAATGGCCACTTAATTACAGTTGAAGCAGCAGCGGACCATGTCTATCAATGGATCCAAAAGAGTTGGACCCAGGAGACAATCACTCTCGTGAGAAAGCCAAATCAATTCTGAATGCTACTCTCGATTGCTACAATGTATTCGCTCCCCTAATGGCCGAAAGTCTCGGATGGAAGGCTGTCGACGCGAGTACTGAGAAAAGTTTTTTGAAGTACGGGAGCGAAACACTGTTGCAAATGCTACTTGTTCTCCCGAGTATTTTACAGCAATCCAGTTTACCGTTGCAACAGATTAGCGACAGTTTTCAGGTCATCCGAGAATTTGTCGATGTGTTCACAGTGAATGTGACAAAAATGCTACCAACGCATATGCAGCCTGAACCAGAGCATTATGCCGACGATTTGAGCCCTGCCGTTTCCGCTTTAGGTGGACGGCTGAAATATTGCACTCCGGTTCTGAGACCACAGCTGAAAAAGCGCATGAACTTACGGAGATAATCATTGAGAGTGACAAGGTTACTGCCGATGGAAGACCTCTTTTGACGGATTTTGTCGTGCTGGTCATGGAGCAAGTCATTCCAATACGGGCGACCGAAGAGGATACGGAAAAGAAAAATCGTCGCATCCACGTTGGGTACCCCGGAATGGCCTGTCGGCACTGTATTGGAAAGTGGGGCGAGGGTCGTTATTTCTTTTCTTCCTTAGAGAGTATGAGTACGGCGTCAACGGTTCTGGAGAAACACATGCTGCGCTGTCCCATGGTATCCAACGAAATCAAAGCGTCCATCACGGAAGCCAAAACTCGTCATGCCGTGCAACGAAAAGACGTACCCGTTGGAGAACAACAGGCCTTTTTCAATCGCTTATGGAATCGCCTTCGTTCGAGTATCATTGGTCTGGGTGCAGCGAACATTCTCTCCAGTTCGAGGAAAGACGAAGATTTGCCGCCGGTCGAGGATGACACGGACAGTGTGGCCCTCGAATTCCGTGACCATTTGGAATTGTTGGATTTTGTTCGAAATACATCTCCCTGGAAGAATATCAAGAGCGTGCAAACGGCACTCAATACTTACTACAGTTGTTTGGATTATGGAGGGCGTATCTATCAAACGCCTTCGATGCCCCAGCACTTTAGCTCCGAGTGGCTGTTGGCCAAAGTGGTGCCCAAGCGGTACGAGTATGTCAAGGCGAAGTACTTGCCCGTCGATTGATAAGGCGTCGGATCCCCAGCTATAAGCAGAACCAGAATTAAATGATGACATTTATAATGAAACGAATTTGATAGCCGAACGATAGGAAATGAAATGAATAGTGAAGAAAGCATTGGAAATTGGAATGGCGTGCCCAGCGGATGGATCCGTCAATTCGTGAATGAATAAGACGGAGCTGAAACTGTGTATCATAGTACCGGTACGATATGGTTTTGCCCTCACCTCACTACACTCGAAAGCTACAGTACCTGGTACTTAGATTTTAGATTCTCGAGAGCGAGATAGGGCGTTTTTGACGCCACCGATCTTTTTCTTCGCTCCGACCGGGTCCTTTATTTGCTGTTGTTGTTTCTTTTCATCATTCTATTTCTATGGGAAGTCGACTAATTAATCATGACCGAACATCTGCAACATGGCGTGAAAGGCGTTTATTACGGGGGAGACTGGGTCGACATTGAAGATTGCGGCAAAGTTTTCAATATAGATGAAAAGCAATGCAGTGGATGCGATTTTCAAGCACCATGTCCCCGCAGTCGATCTCGGTATATCTCGTGCAAGAACGATGGTAGTTACGATGTGGTGCGTATTATTAATAAGTTTTTTCCCGTAGACATTCATTTGCTGCGTCTCAATTCGAATTTACTACTACAGCTGATTATTGGTGCTGGCTGCATCGGCGCAGCGATTGCTCGCGAATTGAGTCGTTACAAAGTTCATACCTGTTGGGTCGAAGCTGCGGATGATGTCAGTCAAGGAGCTACCAAAGGAAATTCGGGGATTGTTCATGCGGGATATGATGATACGCCGGGCACCAACCGAGCCAAGTACTGGTAAGTGCTGTGAGGCGACTCACTCTTCCATCGATTACAAATATGTTTTTTTTTTCACTTCTTGCCTGTCCACAGTTGGCCCGGTAATCAAATGTTTGCTCAACTCGATAAAGAACTACGATTTGGTTACCAAAAGAATGGTAGTTTAGTCGTCGCATTTAATGAAAAAGACCGGAAGCATTTGCAAGAACTATTGGAACGAGGGAACACCAATGGGGTCCAGAATCTCCGTATCGTCGAAAAAGACGAACTCTTTCAAATGGAGCCTCATTTGAACCCAAACGCCATCGCGGCTCTGTATTCTCCCGATGCCGGAAACGTGATTCCTTACGAGTTTGCGATTGCCTTGGCGGAAAATGCCGTGGACAATGGCGTGGAATTGCGCATCCGTCGGCAGGTGACGGAAATTGAAACGACAGACCAGGGATTTCGCGTCAAGGTTGATCACTGGGAGCCGGAACATTATTTGAAAACCATAGGTCGAGCCAAAGTCCCCGATATGCTCACGAATTGGTTACAGATTGCGGCGTGCGTCGTGCTGTTGCACTTTGCGGGAGGAATGGCCGAACTCTGGTCACTCCCGTACGATGGTCAGTTTCACATGGCGGCCGTGGTGCAGTGGTTGGGATTCTCTCTCTTGATCAAGTTTGTGGGAAACAAAAAAGTAACCAAGAGTACACCGGTTACCAGTCTCATCGAGAAAGCGGGTATGCCCGACGGTCACGGAGAAAAGGGCAAGGTGGATGTCGAAGACATGTTGGTCGGTGGTTCTGGTTCGCAAAACGTCATGTCCGGTGAAGTTGTTAGCACGGAATGGATTCGCTGCAAATATATCATCAATTGTGCGGGAGGCTACTCGGATAAAATCGCTCGGATGATCGGTGATGAATCGTTTACCATCAAGCCTCGACTTGGCGATTACATCTTGCTCAATCGCAACCAGGTACGTCTTGTTTTGCTGGAACACTGTCGTTGGAACTACTTCTGAGTCAAAAATACTATGATTTGCAGGGCAAGCTAGTGACACGCACACTTTTCCCTTGTCCGGACCCCAAACTTGGTAAAGGTGTTTTAGTACAAACCACGTTGTGGGGCAATCTCATTCTCGGCCCTACAGCCCGCGACATGCATGAGAAGGATGCTCGAACAATGTCTCCGGCGTCCATTCAAGAATACATTCTCTCAAAATGCAAGCTTTTGGTCGGCGACTTTGATCCGACTGAGACCATTCACGCCTTTGCTGGTGCACGTGCCAAAAGTTCTCGTGGAGATTGGATTATTGAACCTAGCGCGAAAAAACCCGAATATGATTCATGTTGCTGGTATCGACTCACCGGGACTAGCTGGCTCACCCGCCATTGCTCTCGATGTCATAGAAATGTTAAAGAGCGCGGGAGTGAAGATGGATCCCAATCCAATCTTCAAGCCTAATCGGGCCCCGATCATTATCCCAAAGGAAGGCATGAAGGGGCTCAAATTTGGTCCACCCGGAAAGAATGATAGTGACGGAAGCAACAAGGATCAAATGGCGCAAAACGTGATTTGTAAATGTGAAAAAGTCACCGAATTGGAAGTCGTCACGGCGATGCGCCGTTCCCTACCGATTGATTCTTCTCAGGGGATCCGAAAACGAACGCGCGCCGGTATGGGGCATTGCCAGGGTGATCCGAACAACTATTGCTGTGAAGCTCGTGTTCGAGCCATTATCGCTCGGGAGAATGGGGTTAAAATCGGTGAAGTGGGTGGACGCCCTTGGCCGGCTACATCCACGCTTTCCGAGCGTTGGATTGGCGAAGCGGAAAAGAAGCAGCTTTTGGAAAGAATGAAGAAAGCGTAATGTTAAGGTTTGGTGTTTTCATTACTTTGAAGGGATCTTATTGCCATATGGTGATTCTTGTCTTCTATTTTTACCTTGCACAGTCTAGTCTCGAACGTCGGACGCGGTGTCCTTCCTAGCATTCATTCACGAACGGCGATGGAGTCCTGAATCACCATCGTCGAACATAACAACATAACCGAAAACACGTCAACCGAAAATACATCACACATTCGCATCCTCACGTCTCACGTCTGCCTTTCTACTTCCGCAGCCACAGTCTTACTTCCGGTAAAGTACAGAAAACGGAAAGTGATGCCGTCTCTTTCCGCAAAAAATACCGGCAGAGAGAGCGTCGGACAACGAAAGAGTATATTGATTGGCAACTAAATTTAAAACTCAACAGATGCGCTTTTGCTTCTGTTCGGAATCATCATCTCATTTCGACCTCCATTGTTCGCCTCTTCACTATTCATTGGCCACAATACTCAAGAAACACCGTCTATTGACTAAATGAAAAGTAGCAAGCATGAGTCAATATAGTAGTCGCCTCGAAGACTCCTCTGCGTGCTCTCTCCGATCCGTGAGAAATAGCATCATCGCAGGTTATGTAGCAGGAATCAGCGGAACAATAGTTGGACATCCCTTTGACTCGCTGAAAGTGTTATATCAAACGCAACATCAACGCCTGGCGACGAAACTCCACCTGACCGCTGGCCATACGTCGGGCTCCTTTTCGCCACCCAACATGAAAACGACGACGACGACGACGACGACTCGTGGTATACATTCGTTGGCTACCAACAATCCGACTTTTTCTTATCTTCGACAGATCCGATCGTTGTATGCGGGTATCTCCGCCCCATTATTAACGGTGGGCTTTGTGCAGTCGGTCAATTTTGCGGTATACGATACGATGCGCCGTCTACTCTATTCCCTTCCACAACAACAACAACAACAACAACAACAACAACAACAACAACAACAACAACAACAACAACAACAACAACACGACAATCATCGCCACAACTACATTGGACACGACTCCATGACCAATGTAGCTATCGCCAGTAGTACGGCGGGTGCGGTCCTTGCTCTTTTACCAGTCCCATGCTCATTGTGAAAACGGCACAACAAACGGTGCCCGGTTTGGGACTGGCCGAAGCGATGCGCAACACGTGGCGGACCGGTCTCTTTGCGGTTTTGGACCGCATTTTTTGTCGGAAACCATCGGTCGTGCCGTCTATTTTTGCTCGTACGAATCGATCAAACGTGAATTGGTCCGACGACGAAGGACATCCTCCGATGGTGTGCCTACAGTGTGTGAGCGCATGATGAGCGCTGCTGCTTCGGGAACACTTTGTTGGGCCTTCATTTTCCCCGTCGATGCGATTCGTAGCCGAATCTATTATGCAAATGCGATCCAGCAGGACTCTGCACTACAGTCATCATGGGACATGGCCCTGGAAATGTACAAGACTGGTGGAGTGCGTTCCTTTACCGAGGTTTCACTGTGACAGTCATACGAGCGGGACCCGTTGCGGCAGCTGTATTGCCCATGTATGACAAGGCTTCGGAGTTTTTGAACCAGCACTCGTAGGGTTTTGATTGGTCTGTTTTTGTTCCCTATCGAGGATAGCCAATCATCTGACTTTTTTTGTAAACGAATGCGTTCTAATCTTTGTTTTTTGAAGACTGTCAATTATCATGTCAAAAAGTCTCGACAGATGTTTTATTTCTTTTCGTATTGGCTTTCATCGTTAAGCCTTTTTCTTGTCTCTATAGCTAAGAGCTAAAAGTGCCTGTACGAGAATGAGTTTTGTCATGACCGCATTGCGAGGGACTGAACGTGCAACGCACGATCCGTTTGGGGTTCTCGTTGGCAACTTTGCTTGAATGGATAAGGTTAGGGTGAACATGGACACTGTGTCAAATGTCAAATACTGCATGTTGAATTTTCATCACTCACCACTATCTATGCTATAGCAAAAGTGATTTAAATAAAAGAGATACTATAACATAAAATGTTGCCTTGACGTTTCAACGGAGTCCATGGAATGGGAAAGTATGTAAGAACGAACCGAAATACTAATTCCGTTTCCGTTCGCCATAGTGGCCAGTTGTGTGCCTACTGCCTACCGCCGCGTAAGTCCCACCCGTTTTCTGCGGCAATCAAATGAACAGAAACCGCAGCAGCCGTTTATTAGTTCGTGATGACAATTAAAAATAGACATCTCTATCATTTTCCATCTCATAAAAACGAAACAACAATGGAATCATTGCGATTGCAGCTGAGTAACGCGTTGAGCAGCTGTGTATCTGTGTCCAGCAATCAACTGTACGGCGTGATAGTGGGTTTGACCGTGTTTGGTTGCTGGGGCATTCTTTCGTTGGCGGAGCAACCGGAACTTCCGGAGCTGCAAACGGTGGTGCAACGCGTTCAGCGAAAAAGGAAGGACCCGAGCCGAAGTGGCATTTGTTTCGGTGGGTGAATATGCTGGTGGTGGTAGCCTTTGCTTGTTCAGTAGCGGAATTTTCGCTCAATGCGACCGCCTATGATTCGAATGTGTTGTGCAAATTTCTCATTGCGTGGTCGTTGTTGCTGTGCTACTTTTTCGGCTTCTTTGGAGTCATGTTTGTTCATGATCTCGAGGATTCGGAGAACTGTGACGACGCCTGTGTCGTCGAAAAGGTAAGCATTATCGTTCTTCGGAGGGTATTGTGTGATGATTCGATCAAGCTAAAATATAGATGTCTTTGTCAGTTCCAAAATTCATCCTCCCGCATCGTCTACTCCATTTTGTTCCGATGTAATCCAGTCAAAGCAAACCCAAGTTTGTTCAGAAGATATCAAGAATTTGAAGGATTCGGAGATCGCTCAACTGGTATTAACGAACCAGATCAAGGATCACGAGCTCGAGAAGAAATTGGATTGTCATCGCGCTGTGACAGTCCGCCGTCTGGTGGTCCAACAAAAGCTCGCCTCTTTAGGACACTCCGGAGCGCTGGAAGGCCTACCGTACCAGACGGATTTGGATTACAGTCGAGTCCATGGCGCTAATTGTGAAATTGTGGTCGGCTATGTACCTTTGCCGGTGGGCATGGTCGGTCCATTGACCATCAACGGAGAGTCTTTCTACATCCCGATGGCGACAACGGAGGGTTGTCTCGTGGCCAGTACCAATCGGGGTGCCAAGGCGATCACCGAAGGTGGAGGAGCCTTGCTCAAATCGTGCGCGATGGAATCACCCGGGCACCGTGCATCCGTATGCCAACCGCCATGGCGGCCGCGCAACTGAAAATTTGGTGTGAAACTCCCGAGAACTTTCTACAGATGAAGGCAGCGTTCGAATCGACCACTTCCTTTGGAAAGTTGAACGAGTGCAAAGCAACAATTGCTGGGAAGAACGTCTATTTGAGACTCGTTTGTTTCTCCGGAGATGCAATGGGTATGAACATGGTTTCTAAAGGAACGTTAGCAGTGATCGAGTACCTCCGAAAAGAATTTCCGGAGCTTTCACTCGTGGCTCTTTCGGGCAATATGTGCACCGACAAAAAAGCGGCTGCTACCAACTGGCTGGAAGGTCGAGGCAAGTCAGTTGTCGTGGAAGCCACGATTCCCAAAGATGTGGTGCGAAAGACCCTCAAGACCACTGTTTGCGCAATAGTTGAAACAAATTTGAACAAGAACCTGGTCGGAAGTGCCATGGCTGGGGTCATCGGTGGTTTCAATGCCCATGCCTCGAATATTGTGTCTGCAGTCTTCCTCGCCACTGGTCAAGACCCCGCTCAGAACGTCGAATCGAGTAATTGTATAACGCTCATGGAAGAGACCGAATGCGGTGATTTGTGGATTTCGTGCACAATGCCCAGTATTGAAGTGGGAACTGTAGGAGGAGGTACATCCTTGGCGGCTCAAGCGGCTTGTCTCAAGGCTTTGGGTTGCCAAGGCGGTGGAGAGAATCCCGGCGATAATGCCCAGCGACTCGCCAAGGTAATTGCATCCGCCACCATGGCGGGAGAGTTGAGTCTTTTAGCCGCCTTGGCTGCCAACACATGTAAGTACCCCTGCCGATAGATTGGTCCTGGCGAATGATTTGCCCTCACCCCCTTTCTGCTCTCTTCCCAGTGGTAGCAGCTCACATGCAACACAACCGCAAGCCTACGAAGTAGGTTTGATATATCTGTGATTTACTATTTGCTAAATGTTTGAAATAAAGTTTGTTACGCTAATGAAAAGTACTGAAAGGGAAAGAAAAATAAAAGAACAACTAAGGTCATGTACACACTAATATTGAACTAATGCGTCGCAGATAGCAGAACCCACCACAATGCCGCCACCACCAGGTGGAGATGTATCACTCTATGGGCAGCGATGCAGCTTTTCTAAGTGATAACTATACCAAGAGGAAGTATCCTTTATTATACAACAACAAAAAAACACCAATCCGATCGTAAAAGTTTCTTGCACCGATGCGATGTTCATCGGAGTCCGCTGTGCTCGTCCATTCACGAAAATAAACATACTTTCACACTCAACAACTATCACCACCATTCATTACATGTTACGAAAAGTAAGGACGTATAACCTTAACGAAGAGAGCTCATGAGGACAAAACAACATGGAACTTCTATTCGGGGTAGTCACGACTGCCCTTGCTCGTTCTCACCCCTGCGCATCGGTACTCAGTCTTTAGGTAAAATTAATCCTACTTGACACACCCGTTATCACAAACGAATGCAAACAAAATTGGTGATTCTTTTCACACCTACCAGGTAGGGGAATATTCAAGAAGAGAAATATGCAATGAATGCTAAAGTGCCACATTACTCTTGAATACTTTAAAGTGTTAGCATGAACCGTCGTTCAGAATTGGTCGAGGAATCTTCACGTAGAGCGAACGTTTCTTTACCAGGACGTTCCGACACGAGGAAAACACCTTCGTCGTTATCACCGCACACGCTGCGACTCCTCCGACTCGTATTAGAGGGCACGGTCGAACATGCCGAAGAAGCCTCGTTTCACTTGAAACGCATAGCCGGAACCTGCAGTCCCACACAATTGTGGGAAATTTTGGGTCGACTGCAAGAAGGACTGACGTCGAGCACGTGGAAGACGCGCACGCAAGCGGCCGACGCATTGCAAGGTGTATCGCAACATTTACCCGTCAGCGACCAGATCAGCTTTATGCAATCCACATTCAAGGATCCAACAGCGTATCATTACTTGCGCGTAGATGATTTGCTGTCCGATTCGACGCTCGAAACAATTCTGGCGCAAGGACAAGCGTTGTACTCGACATCTTTCGAGCGATACGATTATGATCAGGAACTCCGAGATGATGAAAGCGATTCCGATAAAACTAGTCGAAAAAGCCGCATGCAAAGAAGAATGGCTCTTCAGCGACAAATAATGGCGGAACGATTAGGACTTGCTAAAATTGCCGAACTTATTGGGGGTAACTCTGGACTAGCGGTCAATGACGTCAAAGAATTTTACGCCGAAACAGCTGGCCCCAAACGAGCTGCAAAGAAAAGAAGAAAAGACGTGAAATCTTCGAACGAATCTTTTTCCGTGTGTGATTTGCTCGTCTCCGAAATCAATCATACGTTGGGGTCGAATGAAGCGAACAATGTTTCGCACCGCAATCCGCAAGAGTTACTTGCATCCGAGTTAGTTTTCCGTATGTTTGATTCGGCTTGGCATCGCCGTCACGGTGCATTGCTGGGTTTGATCAGTTTGATACGAGCTTGGAGGAGGTCATATACTGCCGAGACAGCTGCGTTTGGGCTTTGGTTGCAGGACGTGCTTTCACGTGCGCTTTGTGTACTAGCGCTGGATCGATTTGGAGATTTTGCGGGAGCCATGATTGCTGACACAGAGTGCAGGACTGGTGGCGTGGTTGCTCCGGTTCGTGAGCTAGCAGGCCAATTAATTTCTTTACTCTTTCAGCTAGCATCAACAGCTGAAAAGTCAAACACATTAAAGGTTTTGCAGAAGCTCGCGGAGTACAAGGACTGCTGGGAACCACGACATGGAGCGTTGACTTGCTTAAAATACATTTTGGTTGTACTTCAATCATCGGAAACGGGCGAAGCACGAGAGTTCGATAACAGAGTCTTGCCAAAGACTTTCTGGCATACTGCGGTTCAGTCGCTTGGTGACGAAAGTGACGATGTGAAGGGATCCGCTGCACAGCTGCTTCTTGAGCGCATACGAGGCTCACAATATATTCCACACGATTTCACAGAGGCTTTCCCTGTCGTGGTCAAATCTGTTCGAGCGGCAGCGGATGTTTCGTCCTCTCTGGTTGACCTCATGGAACTTCTTGCTAACTTGTTAGAAGGGACCGCTTCACATGATCCTGAATGTCTTGAGATAGTGATGGGGAATCTTGGCGAGTTAACAAAGATTCTCTTGTTGCGTCTCGACTCTGAGTTTGGTTCTGTTCGACTGGCTTGCCTTAGGGCTGTCAAGGCTCTCTCAGCTGTTTACAAGACAAAACTTTCACGTGAATCACCTTTTACTACTGATGATGATATAAGTGTGTTCTGTCAGCTTATACAGCGGATATTCGTCATGTTCACATCATCCAAGGACTCCGCCCAGAAAGACGACAATGTCAGATGTCTAATTGAAGCGGAACAATTAGCCATTTGGGATCTTCTCTCAGATATTTGCCGACTAATTCAACATCGCTCTACTTTACTTTTCAAGATATTGGAAAACGAGTTGTTGCTGTTTTATTATTGGGATAGTAGGCGCAAAGTGGTAAAGGATGAGGCTGTCATTCCTCTCCGTCTGGCGGAAGCACTAGCCACTTTTGTACTTTCCACAGAACTAGAAATGGCAATTTTCAAACACGGAAGTATCATTCGGATGTTTCTCCGATCTCCATGGATGTATCAGTTCGAAGCTTCTTGTTTATTATACCGCTGCCTATGCGAAAAATCTCAGTCCTTCAGCGAGTGGGAGACAAACGACCTTCTGTTTCAGTTTTTAAATGGAAATTCACCCACTTGTCTGTTTGTATGTCAGAATCCTGGTTTACAAAATGCTATTTTCGAGCAGTCTTTAGTTTCCAATTGCAGAGTAGCGTTCAAAAAAAATATATCAACGTTTCATAACGCATCTCACGGCCAATCTGGAGAGAGATACAGAACTTTATGGACAGAAGAACTTCTCAAACGCGGGTACACAATTCCAGAAAAGTACTCAAAAGTGCCAAGCTTACTGACAATGCGAGTTGAAACATCAGTTGCGGGTGCAATTGTTGTGGCTTGCTTCCCAGCTAAACTGACGCCCGTTATCCGTCCATTGATGACATCACTTCTAAACGAAACGCAAACCGGGGATCGCATTACCTATCTCACGTCAGCTTTTAAAGTTTTATTAGAAAAGATGGATCCGAGCATTCATTTGACGACCCTTACCAAAGTAATCAACAAACTATGTGAAATAGCCACATTTGAGGACGAGGAGGACAACGCTAGTCGAAGCGATGTTGCAAGCGGCGTTTTATCCTCGTATGTTAGACGTCTGAACTCGGTAAAAGATCTTCTTAGCAGTCCACTTTGGCCGAAGATTGCTTGGGTGTCTAGAGTAAGCGACGCGACGCCAGAGCAAAGACGAGGGTTTTCCCTTTACGCATAGTTTGTGAAAGGCTACAACCGGACAATCCCATTAGTGCGTACCTGATTGCGTCTTTCGCTCCTTCTTTGGTAGAGGAAGCTTGTGTTGATAAAGACGATCACGATGATATGAGAAAGATGGCTTCCTCTATTTTGCGTGCTCTCTGTAAACTGGATGGAAAATTACTAATGAAGCGTATTCTTCGGCTTGTTCTTCCGCGACTATCCTCGGAAGCCGAAGAATCACGGCTTTTATTGGTGACAGGTGTTTTAAAAGATGTCGTAGAAAGCTGCGGTACTGGCGTCTGCCAATTCGTTCGCGTGCTACTACCTTCTGTGATGCAACTCATGTGCAATACAAGCCAGGCGTGTTGTAACTTAGCATCAAGCATTTTCTCAACCCTGATCCTCAATGCACCGTTTGCTCAGTCCACAACATCAGTTTCTTCCCAAGAGTGTGGTCTTGAACCTGTGTGTGAGAATGTAATCGACCACTTGATATTTGGACTACCGATTCCAAATTACGAGTTGCCCACCTTTGTGACCGACGAGCTGTCCCGTAATCAAGTTATTCTACGCGGTTACCAAAGAGAGGGCATCTCATGGTTAAGATTTCTTCAATCACTTCGTCTGAACGGCTCTCTTTGCGATAGTATGGGGCTTGGGAAGACACTTCAAGCCCTGATAGCTGTGGCTCTTGCACACAATGATCACCACATTTGCAAAGATGGGGCTTGTAACGAAGAAGCAAAGTCACTGATTGTTTGCCCTTCAAGCGTAGGTGGACATTGGGTAAACGAAATTCAAAAATATTTCCCATTGGGGAACGTTTTCTCCCCGGTGCTGTACTGCGGAAGTCTAGCTACGCGCCAGGCGCTCAAAGAGAAGTTCATTGGCTGCAATATTATCGTGACAAGCTATTCGGTGCTAAGAAGCGAAATCGAAACATTCTGTGAGCGTGAATGGATATATTGCGTTCTAGACGAAGGCCATCTACTGAAAAATCCAAAAACAGGTACGATGACTCGTGTGTTGTACGACGTGGCTCAATTCCGCCTGTTTCTGACACCACCTTAAGCCACCGCAATCGCATCAAAGAAGCTCCGTGCTCGACATAGGCTTGTATTGACAGGCACACCAATTCAGAACAACGTGAATGAAGTGTGGGCGATGTTCGACTTTCTGATGCCAAACTATCTTGGTAGTGTGGCGACTTTCACTAAGACCTATGCACGTCCAATAATGAAAAGCCAGCTACCGACAGCATCGACATTAGACGTGCAAGAAGGCAACTCGAAACTTAAAATTCTTCATCAGCAAACACTCCCTTTTATACTTCGAAGGGAGAAAGAGCAGGTTCTTCGTGAGTTACCTCCAAAGATAATTACGGTGTTTAATGTTCCGTTGAGTCCGATACAAAAGCAGGTCTATGCAGAGTTTTGTTCGAGCTCCGAGGCCCAAGAGAGCTTACGATCGTTCGAAAGCATGCTTCTTTCCGAAAAAGTGGACCCGGCTACGATGGGCTCTGGCGTTCTGAAAACGATTCTTTTTCTGCGGTTGCTATGTTCTCACCCCAAGCTCGTATTCCCAGAACCACATACAGCGAGCGACAACGTGGTTCCTCTCTTGCATTCGATCGAGTCATCGGGAAAGATATCTGCTCTTCAGTACTTGCTTTCAGAAGCTGGAATACTTTCAGAGCAGGCGTTGGGGGCTGATGGCGATTATTCAGCTCTTTATTCAGATTTGCCTGAGGACGAGTACGAGGATCTTTCGAGCCAGATGGTCTCGCATAATGATTTTGTTGGAGCAGAGGATGCTGAGCCATTTAGTGAAACGAGGTGTTTGATATTCGCACAATTCACGAAGACGTTAGATATCGTCGAAAATATGCTACTAAGGGCAAATTTCCGTCGGTAAAATATTCACGAATCGACGGAAAGGTACCAGCGGAAAAGAGAGCAGCACTAGCAGAGGGATTCAATACGGATAAATCTGTCTCAATTATGCTCTTGACAACACGAGTTGGAAGCCTGGGCTTGAACTTAACCGGTGAGGAATGAAGAGGCGTAATGTCATCTGGCGCATGACAATCTAATTCTTGTTTTGTTTCAGGGGCAAATTTGGTAATAATGCTGGAGTCTGATTTTAACCCTTTCGCCGACCTCCAGGTAAGGCTTTATGTCGTTAATTAGACTGCTGCAGATTCGCACTGACATTTACAACTGAGAAGGCTATGGATCGGGCTCATCGCATTGGGCAAAATGACTGTGTGCGTGTTTTCAAGTTAATCACGAAAGACTCAATAGAGGAATCAATCCAGTTTATACAAAATCAGAAATTAAAGGTCAGCGACGCACTAGTGAACGCAGACAATTCAACTATGTTTCAGATGGGAACGGACAATCTGTTGGATCTTTTTTCGACGAAACCGCGTGAAACGTCAGGCGTTGACCTCGAACATATTGACTTAGACGCTCTACTTGCTGCCTACGCCGAGGAGTATACGAGCTTATCGGCTATTCATTTCTCCCAGTCATTATAGAATTCATCTTTAAAAAAAGCTAAAAACCATAAAGGTAATCGAAAAGACAGAATCTCTCGAACGAAAAATTTGTACAGCAAAATTACTGCTTATTGAACACTGTCACTCTCCTCAACATCATCCACATAGTTGTCCAGCATCGATATCTCGTTGTATTCAGTATACTTGACTTTTAAATTGCTTTTTTGCGACTCGTCCAAATCAGGAATATGCAACTGCGCAGCTACCGGAGATGCATGGCCCTTCTTAAGTTTAGGAGTACCACGGCCCGTGTCTTTTTGAAGTAGCATTGAGCCAAGAGTCTCGACATCACTTGCTGGAACGACTTTTAATTTTCGCTTCACCACACTTCCTGACTTCGTCAGTTCTTCAACTTCAAAATGGTGCGATTGGTGGCCGTCTATGTTGCGAGCAGACATAACCCTGCGAATGAGCTGTTCATTTCTCTTAGAATTTTTTTTCAATGTCGCCAAATCCTTTCTGCACACTTTGACGTTGACCTTGAATTTCAGCAGTATGTCGTGCCGGTGACTTAGAAACAGGACGACGAATCCGTTGTACGTCGCTTTTCTCAGGCATTGAATGCGTCGACATCTTAATTTGAGATGACTGAATATCTTTAGTCCGCTGTATCGGCGATTTACGGGGGTTTGAATCTCGTTGCGAATCATTTAATGCGACGGGGGACGCTTTGTTGCCTTTAATCGGACTGGACAGCCGAGTAATCTTCTTCAAAATTGTTCGTGGAGACTTCGACTGTGATTGGCGTAAGGCATCATCGGATGACTTACTCAGCGATTTCGGGTGGGTTCGCATATCTGTGCGTTGTTCTAACGATGCTTCCGCTCCTCTCTCTTTTTTCTGTCTACTACTGGATCGGGGCCTTCGTTGCTGCGCTTCGTTATTATCCTTCCTCAGCTGCTCGACTCTATGTCGTGCTCTACCCCGAGCGTCGTCTTCCGAGCCTCGTTCAGCTTCCTTCAATCTGTGATTTTCTTCAGCTTCTGGCGCATGCATTCTGGAAGAACTTGAAGATTTTCTTGTCGATTTTGAGGATTCCAGCGGCCTCGCCATCTTTTGTGGAGGAGTAGATATTCGTGGCGACGTTGCTAAAATATCCGGTGACTTTTTCGGCGAAACTCGTTTCAAAATCCTTTTCGTGGTGTCCGTGACATACATAAGTGACTGGTCGGCAATCGCGTCATCTCCATTTGTTACTTTTTTCTTTTTCTCGTAATCCTGCGGTGAAACAACTGTCAGACACTTTCGATCTCCAAGAGGGGTGGCTGCCTCCAGCATATTTTTTAGACTGGATTCTTTTCTTGGACTCAAACTCGCCGACGAACCACGGGGCGTTTCTCAGAAGATTTTTCAAGTTTCAAGCACAAATCTTTCACGCGATTCGATACCTGGGAGCGACGCTCGTCCCCCCTAGATTCTCGTGTGCTCTTATGGCGCTGCTTGTCAGGGCTTAGTGAGAGATCTCTAGATTTCGAGACATGCCTTGTTCGAATGATAGCTGTAACGGATCTGCTGCGTCTGGTGCGGGACTTTTCGTTGTCTTGTCTACTTTTCCTTTCACGAGCAGCAACATCGCCCTTGTGACTAGGTTCGTTCACACCATTGTCGTTGGAGCCCTTCCACTTCAATGTCTCGTTGACCGCCTTGACGTCAACCTTTCTATCCGGAGTAGCTATTTCATCCTGCTCGCTACTATTCCCCTCAATCGCAGCTCGTGCAACCAATACCTGTGATTCTACGTTCATCGCATTGGCATTCCCAATATCCAATTCATCCATCACAGAAGTTTTCAACGAAAGCTCAATGTCAGTCTTTTCTTTCGAAAATGAAAGCTCGTGAGATAGCTTCCTTCGTCTTGGAGAAGATCCTCTTTTCTTTGGTGACTTTGACGGCGATAAACCAGCTTCTTTTGGATTGTCACCTTCCTCTTCGCTAGTAGGCTGCTTGAGCCGTCTTCGCGGCGACAAAGACCGCCTCGTCTTACGCTTTTCCACGTCATCTTCTGTTTCAATTTGTTTCCTACTGCGAGGCGATCGCCTTGGACTTGTGGACGTTTCCGTTACAGCACTGTCCGCATTTTTCAAAGAAGTGTGACTTGCCTCCAGACGGGATCGCTGACTTTCTTGCAAAGGACTGGGTAAGTCGCTTTCATCCTCCTTACTCTGATTGAGTGATTTGCCGTGGCTCATGCGCAAATTTCCGTGCGACTGTTCCGAGTCGCTTTCCATCTTTTTCTTCTCGGTCGATTTTCGGCTGCGTCTCTTTTCGCCGGAAGGACTCGGCTCACTTTCCGGTCTCTTGCTGCGCACCTTCTTAGAGCTTTCGTGGTGTTTGGCAGATAGGGCATGATGATTCAAAGAGTGACATTCATTCTGATGTTTCGAGGATAAGCTTTGGTTCAAAGGATGAGTCTCTTGTTTCGAAGATATGCTTTCATTCAGAGGGTGCTGTTTGGGCGCTGGGTCGTTCTCCAGCGTTTTTGTTGAATTTTGTGGATCAAGCGTTTTATTACTGTTGTGACCCGGCAACAAGAAAGCACCGAAAAAGGTCCTTCGTTTCCGCTTGGTCGAGTCATCCACATCACCGTGAAGCGCGCTACCTGTTTCATTCGCCATATCGTCAACATCTTTTCTTTCACCGCCAACGGAGCCCAACTCACTTTGACTTTCCGTATCACCTGTTCCTCTCCTCGGTGCGGGACTTTTACTTCCACTTCTTGCCGACGAATGTTTCGGCCTTGCCGAGCTGGATGTCATTTCACCGTCCAGAAATTCATGAGGGGAATCCGTGTCACGCTTTTTGCCGCTAGTTTCTTTTTGAGCTGCGTTACCCTAGAAGAGATAGTCCTCCGAGCTCCCCTTTCATTGTTGTTTTCCACAGAAGGTACGCCAAGTGTTTCAAAGCTAGCACAACTCTCCATCATGCTGTGAAACGTGTCATCCTGTTTGTTCAAACCCACCAGCTGATGAAACAGCGTCCTCTTATGTGCAGTTGCCATGGTGAAAGCTTTTCATTAAATATTTAGCGATAACATCAATGATATTCCCATCCAACATTGATGTTTCTATCTGAAGCTCGCATTACGGTTCCAACCGAGGGAGCATGACAATAACGAAAAAGCGTTGTTCGCACGCACCCGTCTATTGCGGATGAAGTTTGAAAAGGCCGTCTTCACAGAAAAAGACCCCCCGCTTCCGCTTCCGCGCAAGACGCTCAACCTCAACGCCCCAAGGTAAGGTCTTGTTTCCAATTTCCAATAAGATTATGTACCCCAAAAAGATGACACCGGTACTAAAAGCTCGTTTTCAACATAGCCGCTCAAACTTCTTCGCACTTTATCATTATTTGCAGTGCACTCTTGGCGCGAGCTTATTCTAAAGAACGTTTTTTTGTAGTATGGAAATCTGCGACACACTGGTTTTCACATACGCCAAATTGAATCAATCCGACGGAAATTCACGACCGCGATGCGACGACAGGAGGAATTTGTCTCGTCATTCATCACAACGATCGAAAGATCCACCAGAGTGAATTGAGACATTGTTGTGCCGATGAACCTCATTCCCGAGGAACGACGAATTGATGATATTGATGGATGGTTGCGGACGCGGGGACTGGGTGCGCCCCCAACGTCCGTACATTTGGAGGAAGAAGCGGCACGACTGCGAGCCGAAGAAGCATACGCGCAATCGATTCATCAACGCATCTTTCACGAAAAGGATGTGATGGAACAGAAACAGCGCGAAGAAAAAGCAGCGATGATCCAACAATGGGCGGGGTTGACTATCCAAATTCGTACGCAAGACGGTGTCTTGGAAGGAGTTGCCTTGACGACATTAGCGTCATCGTGTGACACCGTCTTTGCGCTAGCTTCGTCATGGAATTTATTCGCCACGACGAAAGATAAAGACGATATGTATCTTTCTTTGGAGCAATTTCCAAAAGACTCGGTTGAAGACTTTCTTGCGTTGGTGGATCAGACGAAGAAGATAGACACAGTCTCGGAGCATAACATTGTTGACTGCTGTCAGATTGCTCATTATCTTCAAAGCGAAAGTGTACTCCAAAGTATTGTCGAGGTTCTTTTAGAGTCCGTGAGTTCCGCCAATTGTCTTTCCATGTATCAGCTGGCCGATCAGCTTCATTTGCATCAGTTGTCGGAGCGAGCGCTTGGTCACATGATGGAAACACTCGGAGATGAACATTTTCTTGAGGCCTGGGAAGATCTTACTCCAGAACTAAAGGACCGCATTGAAACGATTCGGATGGCAATTCAAACATCTGCCAACTCACAGACGAGTAGACTATTCTTTGGGTCTCTGGACGAATACATATCCATCTTTTCCGAACGAGTCCAATACTTTCGTGAACGTCTCATCGAGGCCAAAGAGCAGCTTCAGCTCATCGAACAAGGCACTCGATCATGGGAAGATACTTTTCAAAAGGTACAACGTCAAGAAGCCAGAGTACGGACTTTGCAGAGAGTGCTCTCTGAGCAGAAGAAAATTTTTATGAGTAAAGGCATCCGGATCAGATAGAACAACGCGGCTTTCGTTAGTTATAGGATTTTAGCTAGTAAATAATTTAGATAAAGCACCACCAGTAAACTCAAAAGAGTACCAGCACTATTATGCACATTGAGAAATTGAAACGTTGAGCTTGATTGTTTCACCTAAGCTTGTCAAAATCCTGCTGACGTGGCCACACCCCGTTTCACATGGGAGAGATGAATCAAGCGCCTTGCGTATATAACTGACATCAAGAAAACAAGCCCGTGCCAGATGCTCAGCAGAGTCTTGAGGGAGGAAGGCCGAGCCCGGCCACAGTGTCTTCTCCAATTGTTGTAACCAGTGTTTTGATTCAGGCCCCAGGACTGAATAAGCTAGAGCCGGCCAAATTCCCAGCCGTGCCGCAAAGAATACTGGGACGACCACGTACGCATGAATAAACCTTGTAGACGGCAGGTAGCGTTGAAGTAAAGAATTTGGGGGTGCGTTGATGCACACTTGCAATAAATGTAAAAACCAGCTGCTCACATCAAATGCAAACATACCGATAGCGGCGAGTCTTCTCAAGCTGCTAAATACGTAAGCAAGCGCGATGATGATTAATGTGAGGATGTGAATGGCCAAAGATCTGGCATAGGCCTTTGTGTTGCTTCGCAGGTCGTCGAAGAACTGGTGGCGTTCCCTGAAAGCGTTTTTATTTGCTGGAGAAATCAGTAAGGCAAGCAGACTTAAAACATGGAACGCACCAGAGTGCCAGTGATAAGAGGCCTGCCATAAAAAGTATTGCTTCAGTAGCGTATTGCGCTGATCGAAATCGGCATCCATACCGCTTACGATCAGCCCTCCAGACAAGTCCCAGCAACGTGCCGTGCTTCCTGAACCTCCTACATACCATGGCCAGAAATCAGCGTCACGAAAGTAAACAAGAGCCAGTACACTCGTAACGGTACAATAAAGCAAGCGAAATACTGCCGTTGCATAGCGCGGTCCGGAGTAAAGGCGATTATTCGGTTGAAGTTGATTATCTGGCTCGTCTGGACTGTTATAGCCTTCTTCGTCAGTCTGATTCGTCAATCCAGGTGTGGCTTCAAGTATTCTTTCGTCTTCCTGTCGATATGGAGAGCTACCAAAGAGTGTTCCCCCAATTCCTCTCTCTGATTCGTCGAATTGAAGCCCTAAAGCACTTTCATCATGATCGAAATAGTAAGCGTTCCCCGAAGCCATGTTGTTTGGTAGCTCAAGTGGAGGAACTTGTATGCTCGCCAGGGCCGCATTATCTACCACGAGATTCTGCTTTTGTTTGACGGGAGTCGCAACTGGAGTTTGCGAGTAGTCCGAAGACAACAAATGTATGGACTTACAGCGCACCATGGCGAGTAGCTGGTGGGTGCTTTGAAGCGGCATTACCAACAAGTGCACAATCAGCATGCGGACGAGCGCGAGGCCAGCCGCGTAAAATGTTACTTTCCAGATATCATCGTACATACTAGATCTCGAAGAGAGTAGACGGATGTCGGCCTCCAAGATGCTTTGAGCACTTGCTTCTCTCGGTAATTCTAGTTTGCAAATCCAATGCGACCACAAATATTTTGAGGTAGACTCATTGTCAGCATCCAAAGGACACAATAGCTCCAAAAGGTATTCGTAAATCTGCGTGTTTCGGAAGCTCCATTGACCACGATAGGCTTGGTATAACGCCCCTAGTAAGGCAGGGAGGAATAAAGAAGCCACGTACAACGAGGCGCCTTCAAGGAAGACCGTCCAGGAAGAGACTGGTTTGGTGATTGTACCGATCTTCCTCTTCAAGGTCACGGACTTTCTTCTCTCTCTCCCTAGCTGTTGCAGTGATGATCGTCTTTTGGATGTCTTTTTGTGACTAGAGCGAGGTTTGGCCGGAGATTCCTCCAAGTTTGCCTGTCGATGATTTCGAAAAGCGATCGTGACACCTACTGGAGTAGTCACTTCCGTTCCAGAAAGATCGCCACTCGACGTCATATTCGTTTCTCTCGTTTTAACGTACTGCTGTTCATTCAAAAGGAGCGGTATTAGCTAAAGGTAACAATTGAATATTGAATTTTCTTTGTCATATCGCTTGTCGCTTATTATTGTTTACCAATTTCTTCGTATCCTTTTTGACTTTGACACCTTGCACTTGCACCTTGCCGTTTGTTCTGGTTCGTTGTTCGTTCTTCATCAGTGTCGTTGATGAAGCAGTACTCAATAGCTCACTCAGAGTCAGCGTTCAAATCAGTAACATTATGACAGACATTATTACCGAGCTACCTCTGCCCGACAATTCAGATAAGGTCCTAAAAACTCTCTAGTCGTCAAGTAACGGGATACTCCATAGATGCAAGTCTAACGATTGATTGATTTGACTAGACTGCTTTGAATTGGACTTGATTTTTAAGAGGTAAGGGAAACGGATTGCTTACAAAGCACAAACTATCTTTGTGAAGCATTTGTATTGAGAACAAAGGCCCAAAGTGGGTCTAGCTCTAACAAAATGTGAAATAAATCACAAACTGCAAAGGCTACGAAAGCACGTCAATCGTAGATGGAAGACCGTTGTTTCTTTAAGGGTCTCATTTTCTCCTCCGCAAGAACCTCATTCAACATATTGTGATCATTACAGTAAGTCAGACATTCCTGCGGCAACCACTCTTTCAATTCCTTCATGGTCGATCTATGCCTGTAAGGAAATTAGCAAAGAATGAGTCCAGCACTCGCTTAAAATGTTGTGCCGATTTGTACTTACATTCCGAGTCGTTTCAGAATTGTATTATCATCATTGATTTCGAAAGGCATATTGAAGTCGAACATGACGTCTGTCAGGTCCTTGCTCATGTTGCATTGGATGACTGCCGACGAATTCGTGTTGACAACTATGAATGGCAAGGGAATTTTGTTGTCTGGCTTGCTACTGTCTACACGCTTTTGATTGTGTTGGGCCAGATTTCGAAAACAAACTTGCTGGACGAGCAGCTCCGCCAGAGCATCGCGTTTCTTTTGAATCTGCTGTTTGCGGTAAGCCAATTCTTGACGCATGCTATCCGAATCCTGCGAAGTGCTGGTGGGAAGTCCCTTCCACGTAATATCTTTCCTGTCTTTGACGATAATGTCCATCGCCATCAAGACATTCAGAGCATCGTACACTCGGCGTCGTATATTCTTCTCATCGTAACGTTGATCCGCGTGTTCTTCCTTTATAGCAACCACGAGCTCGTCGGCAACCTGGTTGTAAGTTGTTTTGCCTTTCTCTTGAACTTTCTTGCACACCATTAAACTGAAATGACGCAATCCTTTGTATCCCTTATCACCACTACGAACCGTTTTCGAGGATTTTACCGATTGAGGAGAGGTCAAGGTGGGCGCCGATTCAGATCGCGTTGTTTCCGGCGGCAGAGGCGAAGGAGGACGCTTGCGCGAAGGCGAAGATGACATGGCGGCCGAGATCTTACTTGAACGATGGTCAAAAAGGGATAGTTCCAGCAATCAGCGAATAAGTATGAATATTCACTGGAGTCTAACTTATACCGCAAGTCAGTGAAGAAAGAGGGACCGCAAGCGCAAGGTCAATTGCTGATCGTGCAACCAGGACTCCTGACTCGACCGCAATGGATGTGACCGTTACAACGGGAAGATCTGTTTCTGTGAAAACAAAGGAGCTTTGGCTTTGGCAGGTTTTAGTAGACGCATTGGATCTGCATGAGAAAATGGCAAACCTATAGCGGCAGTACAAAGGAGAGGACGGGCGCGCCAGATTTTTCCTGGCTCATATAATGTCTAAGAAATTATGACCAGATACGTAAGTGTACCGTACAACGACCATGACTTGGTTAAACGAATTCGTGTGTCAATCTATGTAATCAGAGCTGGATGCTATGTCTGGGTACCGGACGATTTTTTATTCGTACACTCTACAAAATTTTCCATTTCCTTTGGTCACGTGTCACGCGCCTGTCACACCGCAGAAAACTTCCTAGGTCAAAAGGGTGCGCCGTTGAGGTACTTCTTAACTTATACTCACATGATCATGACCGGTCGGAGTCAACCTGGGCACACATTATGACCTACGACCTACGACGACAAAGACGACCCTCCTCCTCCACTCCCCCCTCATTCCTCACCATCATGACAGAACACAGAACTCGTGAATAATGAAGGATGTCAAAAGTGCTTCACGATGATCGAGTCTCGTGATGTTTTTCTCGATGAGAGGGTGAAGCAATAAAACAAAAGAGAACCGAGGTTACCTTTGAAGTCAACCATTTACAGCAAGATGAAACTTAGGATATTGATTTGCTGGCTGTGGTGGATTTTTTGCTACGATTGTAGCTACGCAAAGACTGTTTCTTTAGGACCAGTTCAGATGTTTCGAAGAAAATATGGATTTAAATGGGAAGCCAGCGTTGATCGAAAAGCAGGCATTGCTTCATCTATGGAGGTTTCATCTAGACGTCTGCGAGATGAAAAGGAATTTCCGGTGAAGCAAATATTCCATTCGTATCCCACGTGGCTAAGCCGCTTTCCAGTGTCTTTTGGTCTTCTGCGTTCCATTCGAACGGACAGCGGAGTTTACATTCAGGATCGAATTTTTGGTCGAAACTTACTCATTTTTGGTCCTGCAAAGACACGTCTCGTATCGATTGCCCTGCACGAAGGAGCTGTACGAAACACGTACTCGATGAAACTGCCCATCACCGGAGGATTGCTTTCGATTCCAGCACCTCGAGCAGCTCTACTCTTTACGCTCCATACAGTTCACGGAAAGAAAGCCGGAGATCTGAGATTGTAACACGAATCTCTGGTTATCGACCTGCATTAATTGGTCAGCCGCCAGTCTCTGGAGTTCGCTCGGCCATGTATTTTTCGACGCAATCGTTGATTCACGCCGGTGTCATGTGGAGATTTCATGGCTATTGTTGGAGCAAACGTCGTGCGAATTAGCTAGTAGATTTCCAAATAATGAAGCTGGCGAGGGCTAATACAAAAGAAGAGCGTCTGGCTTGAAACATGCCTATTTTGATGTTCAACATTCGCACCACAAGATTTGATACATTAGATCTTGCGCTTGAGCTAAACGTACTCGACGCATAAATCCTGCAGTTTTCTACGAGGTTAAAAATTCTCGAAAACCTATAGAATTATAATAGAGCTTCACGGTGGTGAGAATCTTGTTGCACAGCAAGATAAGTTAATGATGTGACATATCAAGACACGAAGTAAACCGACTCCTATATTTCCTGACAGAAGGTCTATTAAAATAAATAATGAGTGATCGGCGATGTTTATTAGCTTGCCAGGGCGCGTCTGCTGCATAAGCTCCATAGTTTTCGGATTGACACCCCACAAGGGATAGGGGTTTAAAAGGTAACCCACGTTAGAGACACGACCTGCAGCCAAGACTGCGCCCAACCCTTTTCGTTGTTGCTGCTGCGTTCGACAAAACACATTATAACATAATTGGCTTCAACCAGAATGAATTACTTTACAACAATCTGCTTTCTCTACTATTTCCTTCTTCCCGTTGGTATTTCTGGCATGTCGGACTTTACAGGCAAATACATGCTCACGAATATTTGGGATTCCCATGAAAGACCGATCATCCTCCCAGCGGATCGTGATTTCCAGCTGGAAATACAAAGTAATGGCAACTCCGGGCAATTCCTTTTCTTTCTGAAGATTGGAAATACGCTGAGATCGACTTTTACCGTGAATGAGGGTGATTCCGTGTCGTTTGGAATGGTCATGAGTACGCGAATGTATCCGGGGCCCGAGTTGGCCGAAGTCGAATCGGCCGTGTCCCGTATATTGCCTAGTTGCGTGCACATAGAAAACAGGGGTGTTCTTTCTATCAAAGGGAGCGAAGGTAAACTCGAATTTCAATCTGCTCCAGAAGCGCAAGCGTAATCATTCTCGTCTGTATTATTGATTCATAAATTTAGTCTAATGTTATGCATTTTAATGTTCGGATGTTTCAATTGTAGCCTACGTGAACCTATATCACTATGTGCCGTATTTTTCTCTCAAAAGATGAGGTATTAGGGAAATGAAAAGGTGGTGAGGATAAAAAGTAGTGTTGTCGAACAAGACGGAGAAGGCGGAAAAGAAGTCGGAGGGGGGCTACTTACACAACATTCACGGTAGCCCAACATCGATTCATTCCACCAATTCTTCAATCTTGGTAATACCATACGCCTGGGGGATGCCACAGACTACGTTTTCACCCAGACAAAATTCGCGGTTGATGCGTCCCTCCACAATGAACTCTTCTCCGCGAAGATCTTGCGCCCATTCAATCACTTCTGTTATAAAGGGCGTCTCGATCTGGAACATCTCCGCAACTGATTTGGCAATGAGTAATCCGTACGGGATATCATCCAGGAAAAAACGACATTTCGTGTCCAAGTAACGACGTCCATCCGGTCCTTCCACTGTGGGAGTTTTGATTTCTCCCAACTGCGCGCTGTCGCGAAGGGTAGACAAGATATCCGTGCATTGGCTATTATGATTGAGTTTTTCGAGCTCCAAATAGCTCAGCATATACTGAAAAGGAAGATGTGGGAATCTTTTCTTGATGACCTGGCGAATCATTTCGTACTCTGCATCTAGCTTGGCAAGAATATCAGCCGAGAGCTGATCAAAGTCTCGATAGAAATAAGGAACATCTGCTAGAGTATCCCACACTCCTCCATACCTTTCCAAAGACCATAACAACGAGCGGGATGAAGAATTTGGTTGTCCACAGACATGGTCAGAGACAAAAAACAGGCCTGCTCGAAACGTCCAGTCTGTAGGGGGCGCAGCGAAATGTCCTCGAGAAAGATCTCCTGGAGCTTTTTGAAACAATCCGGTGGCGAAACAGCGACCGTGTTGATCGCCTTGCCTCCGTAATTGATTCCGACCTTCCCGTACTCGAGTGTACGGCAGATCCAAGGAATGCTACCGACGGCGAAGGTAACGACGTTGGAGAGGTTTTGCGCTTTCTCGACCTCATGTTGCACCATCCATCGGAAGTTCGCCTGCCCATAGATTGTACCAATGTAGACGTTGGCTTTGCTTTGATTGATATAAGGTGCGATTCGTCGCAGTGCCGTACGATACTGATGGACGGGCAAACAGAGGACGATGATATCCGCTTGTGGGATAACATCGATGGGTCGCGACGATTTGCGCGAGATGTTTCCTTGGTGCGTTGTCACGACCGTCTCTCCCTTTTGAATTTGACAGACTACAGTGTCACTCCAATCATTAGGACGTCGAGTCAGCAAATGCACACAATGTCCTGCTTCGGCAAGAAAAGGGATCAATACATGAGCGGAGTTGCCCCCTCCGACGATGCAAGTGGTAGTTTTGGTAGTTGATTTCGTCATGGTTACGATAAGACAGCATTCGTTTGCTTTGAATCTGGAAATTTATGAGAAGGTGCGAGCATGTTGGGAAACCACCGAACAACGAGGAAAAAAGCTTCCATCAATTTCCATTTCAGTCGTGTTATAGAAAGATGCTTCACCTGACACGTGGAAGCTGTAGACCTGGGCAATTGTCGGCGTAATTTTTGGTCCCCCTACCTGGTACTGTACCCGATACCCTACCTACATCCGAAAGCCGATTGTCAGCGATGTGATTTCATGTGGAGACGGGTTCAATAATAACGGCACTGTATCAACCACTAACGTCATTGCATTCTTTCTTAGACGTCGAAGAGAAAAATGAAGCCGTCACTACCAGGTACGGTACCTGGTAAATTGTCGCTCGATAAGAAAAGCGAACCGATCATTAAGATCGGAAACGCTTTTGTTGAGGCACGACTGGACACGTGGAAATGAATTATAAGCTGAAGAGTACTCCGTTTCGTGAACCAGATCAGCAAAAAACGTGCAAGAAAATGCGAACGCAAATTTTCGACACGACAGCATGAAGGAAGGTGTTGCTTTTCTTCTTACTCATTTGCCCATCTGCATGATTTATCTTTTCATGTCACAACAGCCCAACAAACAGTTTCCATTCTCATTCCAGTTCCCACAATGGAGACGTTCCGGTAGCTTGCAAGTAGCGAATACGAATATCACCAGTCATGGCGATACCAGTACCCTTCGAGTGGGGATTATAGGCGGTGGGATTGCTGGTGTTTCGGTCGCTCATGCTTTGGTCGGAAAATTCCTGCGTGACAAACGAAAATGCGACATTGTGGTCATTGAAGGCGATCCCTACGCCTGCTCGAACAGTTTCAACAAGCCAGTCACCAATCAGTGGAAAGCCGCCACGGCTAGAAATGCCAATTCCATGGTCCCTGCGGCCGCCATGCACGTATTTTCGGAAAAGTCTGCTCTTTGGAATGTTCTGCGCGACACATTGGTAGAGTTCTACGAACTGAAACGTGAGCAGCTCCAATCACTTTGGCCAAGTTCGACACAGAAGATCACTCGGAGCGAACAGTTTGCAATAGCGCCGCCCTATTTTGCCTTGCACCTTTGGAAGTGCATAGGAAGTACGGCATCATCGGCGGAGCGGTGGAGTTTCATCACATTCATGAAGCACTATCTACGCGCATCGCTTTGGAGAAATGACGCACACGAGCGTGGGAAACAACTGGTTGCTTTGGCCGCCGCCAATCGTAACCTTTTCCTTCAGTACTCGCAAAATTCGACAACGTTTTCGAGAGGATTTTTGTCGCTGCATCGTACCGCCGACTCTGCGAAACAGGCTCTTGACGAAATTCATGAATTTGGAGAAAGTGCGGAAATGATTTCATGGGAACGAACAATTCAACTTGAACCAAGATTAGGCCGGCTTCCTATACAGCCGCTATTCACCGTTCATCGAACAAATGATATAATTGCTAATTGTGGAGCCTTTGTGAAAAGCCTGGTCAATAAATGCGAGAAAACTGGTGTCTTGTTTCGCAACGCCACTGTAAAAGGGGTCATAGCTTTGGATGGACCGAAACCGAAATACAGAGTAACTTTTGAGGACGGGTCCAGTGACGATTTTGATGTCGTGGTGTTAGCTGCCGGCATCCGCAACGCCTTGCTTGCCGCGGGTATGGGCCTCGGCGACTATGTGCCCATCTATCCATTGCGTGGATATTCTTTCACGCTAAACTTTGAATCACCGGTGAATGAGGAGAAGAAGATACATATGAACAAGCCATTTTCCGTTGATTCCATTTATTGTTCCTCTATCAGTCCCACTTCCACTCGCATGGCTGGATTTGGAGAGTTTGTTGGATACCCGGAAAAGGCTGGTGATGTGCCATCGCTTGGTCCAAAGATCCTTACTCGATATAGCCAAGTCCTATTTCCTGACGCAACCAATGCAACAATCGCAAAAATCCTGCCCTGCTTTCGACCAATGAGCCCCGATGACATGCCATTGGCCGGCGAAATTCGGCCAGGTCTATTTGTTCATGGAGGGCATGGGACGCTGGGATGGACACTAGGATTGGCGACTGGTGAGTGTGTGGCTCAAGCAATGGCTGATTATATTAATGGAGGACAAGATACGCCTGCAATGTACTTTGAATTTCCAGATGGCTCAAAGATCCAGCGCAGTATCCTTTCACCAAATCGCTTCCTTAATTAAACAACACGTGGAGTAAACGAGACGACGGTAATTGAACCTATGTGTAGTGTTTATAAATATGTTTATACGATTTCCGCGTTATTGACTTTCATCGAGGGTTCTATTGCCAGTTTACCCGATGAATTAGCACTATCATCGCTCAGTTCGCTGTACGTTGGCTCAGTCGTCGATCCCAGGCTTGGTAACACTTTCATTCCGTTCAAAGTGACTATAAGCATGACACCAACATCAGACGCGATGGCGTAAAGCAGTGTCATCTTTCCCAGAAACGTGAGACCAACCACCACGATCTTGCATGCCAGGCTCAGAATGATGTTCTCGCGGATGGTAATCATTACCTTCCTACCTAGCTTAATGATATAAGTTAGCTTATCAAGGTTCGAATCCATGAGTGTTATGTCGCTCATTTCCATTGCCAGCGCAGCACCTTCGCCCATGCTTACGCCGATATCTGCAACAGATATAGCAGGCCCATCATTGACTGATGATTGTTATCGCATAAATTAGTAAACAATTGTAAAGGGACAACATCGGCGTGGACTCATGTGCAATTCGTCATATTCAACCTACCTCCGTCGCCGCAAAACATAACTTTCGGGCTTCCTGAAAGAAATGACCTAGAGCTTCCTGGGTGCTTAATGCTGCTGATGAAGTGGAGCTTATCTTCAGGAAGGAGTTGACTGTGCACCAGATTGCGTGGGATACCGACCTGGTCGGCTACAGAAAAAGCAGCTCCCTCACTGTCTCCAGTGAGCATCAATACCTCAATACCACGTCCACGTAACGCTTGCACCGTTTTTCGTGCTTCTGGTCGAATTGAATCACTCATACAAAAACTACCAATAATACCGACTCCGTCGACCCCCACAAATCCAACAGTGCCCCCTTCACTACTCCATTCTTCGGCCCTGTATTTGTACGCATCACCAAGGTGATCATACATGCCGATTCTCTCGAACAATCGGCGATTTCCAACAAATGTCCGCACACCATCGACAAGGGCAGTGACCCCTTCTCCTTTTAATATAGAATGGTCTTCAACTTTTGCGGTTTCAGGAACTTTAATGCCTTCATTCTTGGCCGCTTTGACTAAGGTTGCAGACAAAGGGTGACTTGATGGCCCTTCCATCAAAGCCAAAAGTTCTAACATCTCCTGTCGTGTATAATCCGTGTCATTGATGTGGTCAAGGTGTAATACCATAAACTTTCCCTCGGTAAGCGTTCCCGTCTTGTCTAAAACCACTTTTTGACATTTCCAAGAGCCTCCAAACTGGCTCCACCTTTCACTACAATACCTCGTTGAGCTGCTGCGGCCAATCCAGCTGCGTAGGTTACTGGTGTACTGATCGTCAGTGCACATGGACAAGCGATAACAACAATAATTAAAGCATTCATCGTCCAAGCTTTTCCATCCCCGCCGAGAATCCACGGTAGCGTGGCCATCAAAAGTGCCGCAAACAAAACAATTGGCGTATACTTGCGAGCGAAACTGTCAATTAATTTCTCCGTGGGAGAACGATTCGCCTGAGCTTCCTCAACAAGCCGAATGAGGCGAGATACCGTGGAATCTTCAACAGTGCTCGTCGTGCGAACAATCAGCCGGGAATCTCCAATGTTTATGGATCCTCCCGAAACAGTGTCATTCAAGGCTTTTCGAGCGGGAACGGATTCTCCCGTCAATGACGATTCGTCAACAAGTGTTGTTCCCTCCACAACAATACCGTCCGCCGCAATTTTATCTCCTGTTCTGACTGAAATCAAACTGCCCACGGGAATCTGGTCCGCCGGCACTACGACAACTTCGTTTTCACCAGTCAACATATTCGCATACTCCGGACGTAATTCACAAATTTCTGCTAGCGCTTTTCGGGCACGCTGAGTTGCCCGGGCTTCCAAAAACTCGGAAATGCAGAACAAAAAAGAAACAGAAGCAGCCTCGTCCAATTCACCAAGAAGAAGAGCTCCAATGGCAGCGACAACCATCATACAGTTTGCGTCAAACTCTGCCCGCCGAAGCGTTCGCAGCGCTTTCAAAGCGACCGGAGGTAGCCCAAAGAATACAGACAGCAATCCAGCATACTCTAACTTTCGCCAACCCTCAACGGCGGACAGTAATGCCACAACCCAAAATATTCCGGATAAAACCACGTTCAGTTGCATGGTGTCCGCTTGCCATTCTTCCATTGCCCTTTTGGCGGCTTCTTCCTCCTCTTCCTGCTCCGGACTATTCCCCGATCGGAGTGGTAAAAGTGTTTCTCGATACCACCATCGGTAATGACGATGGATTCGAGCCCGTAACGGCGCAGCAGATCCGATATTTGCCGAGCCTCCACTTTGTCCGGGTTGTGTTCCACTTTAATAGTGTGACTCACCACATGCGGGTGAACGGACCGAATTTGTGCGCGAATGTAGTTCTGTTGAATAGCTTTCATGACGATCGGGACGTGCCGCTTCGTGAGATTGATGACTCCCAGCGTCGACTCGACCATCAACGACCGCGGTTGTTGCAAGAGCATATCGCGTTTCTGTGCCAGAAGCACTTGAGCGTCTTGCGACAGAGAGAATTGGTATTGTTGCGTGCTTTTATTGGACGCTAATTGTTGCTGAATTTCCACCGCCGTGATCGTCGTGACATCGTGCTCTATGAATACGGCTGAGTCGGCAATGTTCACGCCAACGCGCTTGATACCCGGAAGAATGAGAGCTTTCTGGATCTTCGGAACATCTTGCGGATGCAACACCGAATACGATTGCAAGGTGGATCGACCTACAGTACTCGTGAGTGGTGTCTCGTGTGTTCGACCGCCATCTTGCAAAGTCTGCGCCTTGAAGCCGGAATGCGTGAGTCGGTCGGCAATCTCCGATGCTTTCAGGATCGTACAGTCGTGCTGAACGTAGACACGACGAGTGGTGATGTTAATGTTCAAAGAACTCACACCCGGCATGGGTGTGACAATTTTGCGGATCGAGGGCAGTTCCGAGGCGCAGCAGATTCCTTGAACGAAGAAACAACTACGAACCGCCTTTTCGGTAGAAGCCGGAGCCGGTTCGTCTCGACCCATAAACTCATCTCCCCTCTAAAAGAGGACCAGCCGTTGATTCGTACGAACTAGAAACAATTGAAGCAGGATATCCTCCTTGCTGCAACGCCAGCAAGAGTTCGGAATCTCGTGTCAATGCATCGTGCGACACGGTCACTGTGGATTTTTGCCGTCTCCGGCCCCCACCGATGCATCGTTCAGATTGACTTCTACCAAAAACACACCACTGATAGGTTTGAGTAAAGATTCGATGACCTGATGATGATGAGGCGACTTCCAATGATGTTGCAGGAGCAGTTGGGTCCGCAAACGTTCGTCTCCTGATTTCTCCTGTTGATGATTCGAAAGAATCGTAGCAGGAGTGCTCGTATCCGCAGGACCGCATTCCGTACAGGCACCGCAGTACATGAAATCGGGATGAAAAGTAGGACCTTTCGGTGTCATACTGGGCATGTCTTTGTAAATGACACCATCGTCAGTCCTATTATTTTCCTTGCCTCCAGCATCAATCCCTCCTAAAGCAATCATTTCGGCGGGACTATGATTCGTATGTAAAGATGCCGCCATCACCATGTTATTGGAGATTGTTGTCCGATAACAACTAGTCTAATAATGAACGACTTGGCAGATCGATATCGGTGTCTGTATTACTTAATGATCATCAGGATGGCGAACGAATCTCGCAACATAACGTGAATGTTTCCGCAACAGAGCAAAAACACCCACCAACGGATGTTGTATCATAGAAAGAGTGCAACGGGTAATCCATAATAACCATGGAACAATCGGTCAGAATGTAGAGTGACTGACGTTCTTCACAATAATGCGCACCAGGGCAGCCGAAGCAAATTTCGTAGCGGTACTACATTTCATTATTTGCAGTCTGTCATTCTTGGGTGATAGAAGACATTAACCTTACAGTAGCAAATCCAAATCCCGCTTCGAACAGTCCCGAGCACGAATGTTCGATCCTAGGGAGACAGAACCCGGCTGGTTCGATCTTTGACGTCTTTGAAGCATCTAGCAAAAGAATGCAGGTGACGAAAATATTTCAAGTTAGTTTTCACAAAAAGTTGGTTCACTCATTAAATACGTTTATGAAATGACATTTCATTGATTCAATGATCAACAGGTAGTCTTTGGGTCAACCCTTCTCGCAGGGGAGAAAGCAGACGACCTTCTCCAAGGCAACACTACCTGAGCCGTGATGAAAAGTACCATTGCCTAACCACGGTATCATTGCTTGTGACAATGCCTCGTCTAGAATCGGCTGCCATCAGCTTTGAACCCATCCCAAACAGCGGCATCTCCCTCATGATGCAGGTCTCCATGGAGCTCCACACAAAGCAGGGTAATTTCCGTAAACTCGTCATTCGTCAACGCCAGGGAACGACGGTGACGCGGAAGTGAGCTTGGGTCTTCGACCATCCAAAAAAGTTCATTCCAATTGGTCGCACGAGATCGTCGATGCGAGCTCTGTTGACGCTCATCATTCAAGTCGTAGTCCATGGCGATGGCATGCAGAATACTCGTAAAATCTTGGCGTTCTTCCTTGGGATAGCGGGAAACTTCGATGTTAGGGATCGACTTGGCAACCAATGCAGAGTCGGTCGGCGAGCGCTCGGGACGAGTCGCCGGTTGGTGGGAAAGTAAGTTCTGAATCATGGCGATCGATTTGAGTGAAATCGATGGAATGTTTGTTTTGTGAGAATGACATTGTGATGGAATACGATGTTTTTTCTGTCGTGAGAAGAGCAGTTTTTTTGTGGCGTTTCCGCGGAGAGGAGGAGAACGGTTTTCGTATCCGTTTTTCGCGTCAAGGACAAAACGTTATTGCCTTCCATACTCCGTCCGTCCGTCCAAGAAAATAGGTATTGTCTGGTCTCCGTCCGTGTCGTTTGTCCTGCGTTCTGTAGAGATGTTTGTCGCAGTGTCAAATGCTGGTCGTCTGCGATTTTGTTTTATTACAAACTTGAAACGATCGATCCATTCACCAAACGATACAACTCCTTCTTTTCAAAAAAGAATAGTATATTGATAAAAGCGTCATTTTTATCTCCGTAAAGAAGAAGAGCGAAGGCGACATGGATCAGGTTACTCCAACGGTGATGTTATCGGCAACTACCTCATGTACTCCAAACGTGTCACCACACGAGAGTAATGATTCCGTATCCGCACACGAGTCGAAAGAGCAAGTGCTACCGAATGCATCTCCTGTACCTACTGTGTCAAAGGACGATATCAAAACACTCCCAAAAATGACACCGTACGAACCCAAACGATCCACCCACTGCACGATTCACCGTCCTTCGTTCGACGATTTGAAATCACTCACCTTTAGCGATTTTGTCCGAAAAGTCGTACTTCCGGAAGCTTCTGTCATGGAAGAAATCAGTTGCGACATTCCCATGGAATTACGAGAAGGAATTGTGAAAGTGGTGTTGCCGGAAGGCTTTCAATTGGCACCGCTGGTGACCGATCGGACGGCCCGGGGAGAACAATGGCAACAGGGAACGAAACTGGGAGATTTAGAGATATCGTCTCCTATTACGCAAAATATTCGGGGTATTGCCGGAGTCTACGAGTATACATTTCTAGAGCAAAAACCTTGTTCTTTGTGGGAATTTCGTGACAGGGCTGACAGCTACCGAAAGTCGCAGGTCGGATCGGTAGACGAAGAAGACGGATACACTTCCGAAAGGTTAGAAGCACTGGAACGACTGTTTTGGAAACGCCTCAGTCCTACTATGTCCCCAGCCTGGTATGGCGCAGATCAGCAGGGATCTCTGTTTGCTGAGGATGATCCTGCCCACGGCTGGTCGATTGGAAAATTAGATTCCTGTCTGCATGTTTTGGATCATATTCCGGGTGTCACTTCACCATATCTGTATGCAGGAATGTGGGGATCTGTATTTTGTGCGCATACAGAAGATATGAATTTACTTTCAATCAATTATTTACATGCCGGGCAACCCAAATTTTGGTACGCCGTGGCGGAACCCGATGCACCACGATTTTTGACAGTGTGTCAATTTCATTTTGCGCTCCAAGCAGGTAAATGTCCCGAGTTTCTGCGACACAAACGGTGTCTAATATCTCCCGCTATTTTAAAAAAAGCTGGCATTCGTTATCAAACAGCCGTACAATTTCCCGGCGAAGCTATCATTACGTTCCCCGCCAGTTATCATTTTGGTTTCAACATGGGATTCAACGTCGCCGAAGCAACGAATTTCGGAGTACCGGAGTGGTTGCCGTTTGGACGGAAAGCATCCGTTTGTCTTTGTCGTCCCCATGCGGTGCGCATCAATGTATCTCGACTGGCCGAATTACTCAAATTGTATGAACACGATCAGAAACGTCTGCGGCGAGGAAGTCGTTTGAGTTGGAGTCAGTGGAGTGAAAAGCGAAGAAAGCAACAGGAAGAAGAAGAAGCCGAACGAAAACGAAGGGAGAAATACAAACGAAAGATGGCCAGTGCTGCATCTGCGCAGAAAAAGAAAAGGCAAAGTAAAACAATCGGAACAACAACGTAGGAATGAATTTTGGGTCGAAGTGGTGCGACCGACTACCGGAGACGTTGCAAAGACTTTGAAAGCTAAAACACCGAAACCCGGGGGATCGAAAGGAAAGGCGTTGTCGAGAGGGACCGGCGTCCCATCATCAACAGAGGTTTGGCACCTAGCCAAACCTATTCGCAAGAAACAGGGTCTCGCATTAGAGGATCGGGTCCTTTGTATGCTACCAGGAACGACGAACACGAGAGACGAAGAGTCGAGTGACGACGATGAAGAAAAGACATTATCCGAAGAAGAGCAATGTTTCGCTGGGATTGTTACAGAGATCGATGACAATCACGTCCGCGTGCACCTGAACGGTCTCCCGCGTTCCGAAGATGTTTGGATGGACGTGAACAGTCCTAAACTTTTTATTGATGGCGGTCAATGGAATGAAAAGGAGCAAAACATTCCCGAGTTGCATTATTGGGAGGAAATGGATTCTAAAGAGCGATGTGGTGACGACAGTGAAAGCGACGAGGAGGAATCTGACGATGGGAATTCTAGCACATTTCAACCAATGTAAAAAATAGGCTATACTAATTGAATCAATATCTACCCAGTCCCATGGCATCTTCTATCTCTCGATCTTCATCATAATCGTCGTCGTCGTCCTCGTCTTCATCGTAATCGTCTTCCTCATCGTCATCCACGAGCGCAGTCAACTCGGTGTTTTGTTGTTGTTGCTGCTGTTGAACTTCAAACAAAGCCGCTTCTTCAGCGTACGGATCATCTTCTGCTACCGCTTTGTATTTTCGTTCCGCTTCTTGTTTCAGTGATTCGGAAAAATCCAAAAACAGTCGTTTCTTCTCACACGAAATCACTTGGACATCCACTTGGACACCCTTCTGGAGTCCCACCTTTTTCAAGCCGTCCGCTTTATCGATAAATTTTTGATACAGATCTCCTACACGACGAATATGTAACAATCCCGGTCGATTGGCACCGACATGGATCAATAGACCATAATCTTCGACCCGTTGAATGATTCCCGACAACTCTTGTCCCGGTTGTAATTCCTGCAGACGAATCATCGATGGTGATGATGTTTTCTGGGCTTCTGGTTCGAGTGTCACTTCCAGTTGATCATTCTCGAGACGGATCCGACTGACATAAACGGGAAAGTGCTTCTTGTTTCGTAATCGAGCGGCTTTCTTGGCAGCGACACTGGCTTTCGCGTTTCCCAAACGCAACATAGCCGTCTGTATCTTCCAATCGTTCTTTTTATAGAGCCCAACCCCACAATCTACCCATACTTTGGGTCCTGTCTTGCCATTCAATTTTTCTTGGACGACAACCGCACCTTCCAAGGCTTGACCCACCACTAATTCCGACAATTCCAGGCGTGGCGTCCATTTTCCCGTGACAGGGGATCGATAAAAACAGCTCCGAGGTTCGGTGTTGGCGACCTCGAGGGCCGTGCATCGGCGGGGATTAGTAGTAAGGAAGGCACTTCCGCATGTTAAAAAAGGAAAACCATATTGATATTAGGAAGAGAGCCTTATTATTATATCTTTGCGGATGTCTCATGGTGTTGTTGTGTGTGTTTTGGCGACGACGAGCATAACAAGGCAACATGCGTTTCTCTCTGGGCGCTCGTTTCTACAGTAATGTTAAAGTTTTATGGTGATCCTCCTCATCAATCGTTTGTCGTCGCGTCGTTTGCCCATCCATCGTCCATCCGCCCGTCAGAACATTCGCAACGTTACAAATGACTATAATACTTGAAGTACGCCACGTCATTTCGATTTGACTGTACAAGAAAAAGTCAACCGTAAGACGAGCAAGATGCACGCCACGACAAGAGTACCGTACCTGGTAACAATTAAGCAACAGGCAAAGCATGCGACCAAACAATTTGTTCTCACATCATGCACTTTAGATTATCCAAGGTCAACAATCGTATTCACTCCTTCACTCTTTCCCTTGATTTCTCCCTTTTCCGTAAGCCATGCATTTTTCACATTTCTTTTGGGGGACTTTCTTAGCGCTATGGCCCGTCACGTTGGCGTGGATTTCACCTCGTCCCCTGCCGTTTCGTACGACTCTTTACGCCGACACAACAGAAGCACCACCTTTAACGATTGATTACGAAATACCCGAAGACGCCGTCGTCATGATAAAACCAGCCGCCATGAAACGATTGCGGGAATTGCGTCAAACGGAACTGAAAGATCCGGTGAATGACACTTTAATTCTCCGCATGGGCGTCCAATCGGGTGGATGCTCCGGTATGAGTTATGTGATGGACTTTTCGTCGGAAGATTCGATTCAAGAAGATGATGTTGTGGATGAATATGCAGACGAGAAGGTCAAATGTGTCGTAGATGCCAAGTCAATGTTGTATTTGTACGGACTCGAATTGGATTATTCGACCGAATTGATTGGAGGTGGATTCAAGTTCTTCAATCCCAATGCCGAAGAATCCTGTGGATGTGGGAGTAGTTTTGGTGTGTAATCACAGAGACTCTAGATTGTTTGCAGTAGAATGAAAAATGGAAGGATGACTCGTATGGAAATGCCAAAGATAGAAAAGAGTAAAATACGTGTAGTTTCGAGGAGCACATGTTGGTGCATACTTATTCCTAGAGAGTATGTATCTCATTGTTACAATATTTTTTAGGTTTTACAGCTCTCGAGATTCTGCAATAGCTCCATTTGTGGTGAATTTGTCGTACACTAACATGAATACAATGAGCAACAGAACGGCAGACAACGCTTGATAGAAAACTTCCTTCCCTCCTTCGGACGACGGCGATTCCACTGGCTTTACATTCAAGTTCTTGGTCAGTGCACGAAGCTTGGCGGCTCCGGCTTTGTTCCACGGCTGCAAAGTACCTACAATACTCCTTACAGACTCATGTCCCAATTCTGTCATACAATCCGACAACTCCTGGACGAGTCGATCAAAACACTTGGGACCTTCCGACCAATGTTGGGTTCCCACTTGGACAGCTGCCGCTCCGCACAATAAGAATTCCAAGACATCCCGACCGGTCGCAATCCCTCCGACACCGACCACGTCAATGGTCGGGCGCAACAGTTGTCGCAATTTCCGGACATTGGCCAGTGCCGTGTATTTCACGGCCGGGCCGGACAAACCGGCAAAGCCATCATTCGAACTAATAAAAGGCATGCCGGCCTCGATACTGACGGCCGTGGCATTCCCCAATGTGTTGATGGATACGACAAATTGGATCCAATTGTATTGATTAATCAGAGTGGCTACTTGTTGAAATTGGACGGAATCGAGATAGGGTGGTAGTTTGATACCCATGGGAGGAAGATTGAGAATTTGGGTGACTTGATCGAGAATGTCCTTCATTTGTTCCACATCGTAACCCACTACCGGTTTACCAATAATGTTCGGACAGGCCAAATTGAGTTCTATGGCGGCGATTTTGGTGTTTCCCACCATTCTGCGGAGCATAGTAATATTATCGGCCGTCGTTTTACCCGACAAACTCACCATGTACGGTTTTGAGGAGGAGGAATCTTGTAGAATTTCGGAGATCGTTTCGTCACTGATATAGTAGTCGATTCCTTTGTTGGGCAATCCTTCTGAATTCAAAGACGCATCGTTGTGTTGCCACGTCCGCGGAAGAGGATTGCCATCCTGGGCGAGTAATGTAGCGGATTTACTCAAGACAGCCCCCGCGGAGGATTGAGCAATCTTGTGCAAAGCTTCGGCCGACCCACTGCGAGGACCCGATGCATTGTAAATGCACGTGGACAAGCGGATGCCCGCCACTGTAGTACTCACATCGGGGGTCATGTTTGATGAAGAAGGAATGATGAGTGACTGCGATTATGATTGAAACAAAACGACGAAAGAGACCAATTTCGACTTGTAGCTCGTGATGATCGGTCGGTGTTTATTCTTTAGCCTTATTATATTCTGCAACGAAAGAAAAAAATCTTTGGGATCCAACAAACAGCCGACCGTCGAGGACAGACTGTGCAAAAACGATGTACTGCTGTACTGCTACTTTACTCTGCTACTGCGGCTGCGGAGTGTCTAGTTGTGATGTATCCTACCGGCACTAATATCAGGATTACGTATGGAGCTGAGTCAGTCCCGTAAGTGAACGAGCAAAAAACCTAGGACGATCTAGACAACCTTCGTAACTTGTTGAAAATGATACAAAGCACTTAATAAGCCATACCTAAAATTGAACTGAGTACTTGGAATCGAAGTTTGTCTTTCAAAAAAGAAAAAACCCACTCTCTACGAATTAGCAATAGATATGAACAAAATGAATGAATCGAGACAGCCCCAGCGGTGTCACCGTATCGACTGGGGTTCCGAGGTCACGAACTTAAACGGAACGGGCATGTACGGCAGTCCCTCTTCGGCTGGCTCGGAAGAAAGAGAGGAGCAAACCGAGGTGGCATCACTCGCGCTAGTACTGTGAGGGACTCGGTCTCCTGGCGAATCCATGTAAACGGAATGGGAAGCAAGATTCACTTGGCCCACAAACCGATCGGTGCGGAGTGATTTCAACAATTCGGTAATTTGCCCTCGATCAAACAGCTTCTCCTTTACTTCCATTGATTTAGTTAAATCTTGCACTTTACGGTTTGGTCTCAGTAAGCTGGGAAGAGTTGATTTCCTTGACTTTGGTGGAGACAATCTTCCACAGGATAGGTTAAGTCGTGCACATTGGTGTTCATCGACAACCGGCCACGAGGCGTTGACTTGGCTCTCTCGCCTTGGTATGCTGTGCTTCGTTCGATGCATTGTAATGATGGTGTTTTGTAGTCGTTTTGGATTCTTTCTAAATACTTGTCAAGGCTGCACGAGAGATGATGATGTGAGATGTGAGAGCGTTTTTGATGCCTTCGTAAAATATCGCGAACTTCCATGCAATATTCTAAAGTTCCAATGGGACCCGTGCTTGCGCGGAGTATAAAGATTGAGTACAGTATCGGATTGATGCATTGGCGCGTCACGGTCGGCGTTGTTGTTCGGCGTTCGTTACTTTCCGTTTCTCCGTTTGCCATTCGTTGTTCAACGTTCAACGTTGAAGTGCAATGAGAGACTTTATACATTTATCAAAATACGTAGTATATTAAAACTACTATGTTTACCATTGTTGTTTGACGTTTGACTACACAAATACAAAGTAGATGTCCGTCCGCCGATAATTTTTTTAATTCCGTACAAATATATAACAATTATCACTAATATTCTGATATAATCTACTGTTTACAATCCATTGTAGATAAGGACGTCCTTAATTGTAGATTGTAGATGCAGAAAGCACTTGGGTTGTACGTTGTACTGAACAGGTATTGACATTCAAAATCCGAACGAAGAGGACCCCTTGAACCAACATGAAGAAAAGTCTTCCATCTTGCAAGTTGCATAATTCCCGTTTTCCGAAGGAAATTCAAACGCACCAACATAGTCTAGAAATAATTGAGAATAGAATTTCATACTGGTAAGACCTTCCAAAAAAGAAACGAGGCGTAATACGTCTTCCCACTTTTGCGCTGCACGATATCAATCTTCGTGCTCCATAAAAAGACAAAAACTAAGATCGCCTAGGACTAATACTATATTCGACTATACGTCCGGTGTCTTGGTAGGCTTGGCTTTGGCGGGGGCGAGATTCATCTTGACCAACATCCTTGTGAATTCTTCAAAATCAATAAATCCATCCCCGTTCTTATCATACTTGGCAAACATCGCACTCACTGCCTCTTCGTCAATGTCGTAGTTGCGACGGTATTTGCGGTCCGGCTCTTTCAATGTTGGAGGAGGAGATTCATCGTACTGCATGGATAGGTAGCGCCCCAAACGCCACGCGACCTTTTCAATGAAATCTTCTGTTGTGAATCCAGAAGGTCCACTCATATCGCGAGTTCCCTGCCCATATCGAAACGTATTATGCAGTGCCGTTCGCAAGGTTGTCGTAAAGTTGAATACTTGGTCTTTAGTCTGCAGCTTGCCACCATCTCCGCTGTGTCTTTCGGCATCCAGAGTCGCCGCATGTTCCATGGCACCAATCATTGCCTCCACCAAACCAAGCGGGTTCAAACTGGTGTCACGTCCAGCCAAGTGATCATTCCACAAGTCCGTTACCGTTCCGTGAGATGCTTCAAATTCTTTAATGAGACTGCCGTCATCCTTCTTTCCGACCAAGTTACTGGTGATGAAACCGGGAGAGCGATGGACTTGGGCAATCTGATCCGTCACTGTGGCATTCAGTTAGAAATATAGCGCGTGAATAAACGAAAGAAGTAAGATCGTTATTGTAATCTCGGATTTCACACCACTTACACATATCACCATCATAGTTGTGAGCCGCCATGCCAAATCCACCATCAGTCCAGCGAATCAGTTGCATCGTCGCAGCGTCTGAAATTAAGTGCTGCAAATCCCCACCGCACTTATCCAGCAAACCCTTTTCGAGAAATTTTTCCTTGTAGTCTTTATCAAAGACTTCTTTCATGGTGGCCCAGAATCCTTCTTGCCATTTGAAGACCGTCTTCTTGGTGACAATATAAGGCGTAATACCGGCCTCCAAGCACCGGCCAAAAAACAAGTGAGCCAAGCTGGTGACATTGTCGTAGGGATTGTGATACACTACCACGACATTGTGATCATCTGTCAAATCTCGTTTATCCACCACAAACGGTGGAGATCCTTCTTCCTTGGGCAAGTACGTCGTCAACAAGGTTCCTTTACCGACTTGATTCCAACCCGCACCGTATTCGCCCCCGACCGCATGTCGTTCAAAGAACACCGGGTTCTTGTACCCTAATTCAATACCATCAATATGAATCGTATCACGACTAATGGTAATTCCATTCCATCCCCGTCGCATGGCTCCATTGGGTGACCCCCACGCTTTCTTCAACCCCATTTGTTTCACTTGCAGAGCCGAAGGAGTAATGGTTGGTTCCTTGAAAATGGCGCCAATGTCTTTTCCGGCTTGTACGGCATCTTTCAAAACTTGATCGTCCGTCGCATCGCGGGAGGCACACGACAAATCAAAGTACTGCCAGGCGGACGTATCAAAGTACGGTTGAAACCATTTTTGCACCATGAGATCACACGCGTACCGTGTCATTTCTTCTCCGGCAATGTACACCATGGGCGGAGCTTTGACTTTCTTGTCGGTCGAAAGCATGGCGTGTTTGGGTGGTTTCAGGGTCGTCGTCGAGAAGCAGCGAACGAAGGAAGCAAGAGAATTGCCGAATGACCGAGGAGCTATGGAAACGAAATGGAACCCCTGTGCGACCGAAGAACGCGCTGTCGTCAAGACGCGACGGGTCATGAAAGCCAATCGCGAGGTCATGGTTGGTTTGCGGTTGTTACAATAGCAACAAAGCAAAGTGAATGGTTGTTCTACAGATGATGTGTGAGACTACAACCCGCAAAGAGGTGCAATAATAAGAAAAAGCGAATGTCGTTGGTAGCTTTTGGGTTTCTTCTTCTTCTTCCGACCATCCACCGGAAGAAACTGATATTAGTACAGGTGCAACCGCTGCGACTTTATTCCTTGCAGCGCATACTCGCATAGGTTATGAAGTCTTTATACGTGACCCAGGATTGCGGGACTGACAGTTGTCCAACACGACAAATAAAAGAAAAAGCGGCAACGCAATCATTGCCATTTCATTTATTTATGTTCTCTAGTCGATGCAATTCATTATTTGACTTATTCTTCTTTAAAACCATGGCTCGATAAACTACAAAGGTGTCTTTTCATGTTGTTATTGTGAAAAACCGAACTGCTTCTTTTGCGTTGACAGGAAGCGAGCCTTTCGTTTCTTATGACCCCACAACGGCGCCAACTGTCTCGTTTCTGGCTCCTCATTTTATTCCTCTGTCTCGGTAACCTCTTTTTGCTACATTCACCTCTACATTTAAATCTGAATGGGATCCCCAACTTGCCTCTCAAAGGAATTGTCGTCATCTTTTATCACATCCCCCGCACCGGAGGAACGACCCTTCGCGCAAATTTAGAACCCTTCCTTTCGGTCGTTCGCGTCGCCAAGCCGCGGGATTGGGATCGTGCCGAAGAACGAATTTCACGTGTGTTCCAAGGTTCCGGCGAAACACTCTTTGTGGAATTGCACGGTACGATACCCGGTCTGGCGGTCTTGCAGGAAAAGATCCAACAATGGCGGCATCAATCGGCAAAAAGTCGGGTACCCTTATTTACCTTGACATTAGTACGAGACCCCGTGGCCTTTAGTCGCTCTTATTTTCTTCATTTTCATCATCCGAAATGTCAATGGAACTGGTGTGAACGTGAAACGTATGCCCAAGATAAGGAGGAAAATCTGTTGAAAACGGTCATTCCCAATCATCAATGTCAATTGTTGTTGTTGGGGCAACGCGAAAACAAGAAACGACGCGCTCGCTTGCAACAGGGGGTGACGACGGAGCAGTGTCGCCAGGAACTCCTGCCTTTGTTGGAGCGGGATTGGGATTGGGTGGGAACGACAGAAACGCTCGCCACGGTAACGTGGCCGTTGTTAACCAAGCTCCTGTTCAAAAATGAAAAGTTGGCGCTGCCAATGTCTCGAAAGAATGCCAGTAAACAGAATCTCAACCAAACCACGCAGTTAGCATCCTCCACGATTCATCAAATTCGACAGCAATCGTCCTTTGACGAAGAACTCTACGAACGCGTGAGCCGGGAGCGCTGGCATCGCAACAAATCGTAATAGATAAAAAAAGTTTTGTCGAGTCAGGTTAAATATTTACAATTGATTATCTTCTACTTTGTTTACATCATTCGTCTTGATTTGAGATGTCGATGACTCTCATGTTTACCATTCATCCGACTCTAAGAGGCTTTTCCTATAACACAGCATTTGTTCCAGAGGAACCAACAAGTCGAGTTCACCATCCATTCCAAACTCTTCCTGTAGAGATTTGGCGTGTTCTAGAAAACGCGGTAAGGGGGAGCTCAAATTCACTTCTGTACCTAAAAATGCCCGTCGATTGATATCCCAGCCTTTACATCGGACACCGGCACCCGAAGCCAACATCCGGACTTGTTTCATGACATGAGCAATTTTTTCTTGCCCGGTTCGTTTGAGCCACTGTTCCATTCCTTTAGTCCAGTCCTCGGTGACTTGTACTTCATCTTCATTGTTTATCTTTGACTTCCGCTTACTAGTAGGCGGGTTATCAAATCGACCATCGTCCTTTCGTTTCGTCGAAGTCGTATCATCTTCCTCTTTTACGGCCAATAATATTGGTTTCCGTATCGAAGTAGGAGTCCCCAAAAACTGCATCTTTTCTCTTTTGGCACATTCTCGGAGATCATGCCAGACCTCTTCTCCTCCGTCGTAAGCAATAAGATGGCCACTCTTGGTCACGCTGATGATTTTGCCTTCAAACCAAGCCGTCTTTTTTGTTTTGTATGGGAAATCGCATCAAAACAGATCGACCCACCGCGTTGTCGAGTTCGTGCTCTTCGATACAACGGAACCACTGCAATTCCTTCTCCTCTTCGAGAGTCTGTAAATCGCACCATCGGATGGTGCCATCCACAAAGCGAATGTGGTGTTCGGGGTTCCGAAACGCTTTGACACGGCCCAGGAACCACGAATATTTACCATTCTCGACCGCAAATCGCATCAACAGTTTTTGATCAATGACTTCTTCGCCATATTTTTTAGGGGAGCTCATAGTACGACGATGGAAAGATTGCCGACTCGAAATGGCGTTCGCGTTGCTGGAAGAATGACTTCTGTCATAAAATAATAATAACAACCATGAATCATCATTATTATTATTATTTCGTGATGGTCGGTCCAAGTCCAAGAGCACTTCGTCAATAAAGGAACGAGGACTACGGTACGGTACCGGTACCGGTACCAGGTACCGGTACCGTACCGGTAGTTGTGACTGATGGATTCGAATCTCAGTACCATTGTGATAGATATTCCTTGTATCGTACAGATTGGAAGATAAAGATAAGAATGGACTTGATCCGGCACTCACAACACGATCCATTTCGATCATTCTTATTATTTATTTTTTGTCAAGAATCCATTTTTCTTGCCATTTCCGTCATTCCTTCCTTCTGTCGTCTCTTGTCCCTTCTTTGCTATGAGTTGGGTGATATTTTTGCTCACAATAAAAAGGATTGCCATGCACTCGCAACGATCCACCATATCTCGACCCAAACGAATTTCCCCCACCCGTCGCAGCAAAAAGCTGACGAAGAAGTCTTGGTTGGAGATGGCCAGAGACAATACGTCTCTTCGCTTTACCTACTATTTGTTCCTTTGCACACTCCTTCCTTTGGTGGCAATTTATGTTTTACTGATGACCTTTTACGGGGCGCCATCGTCGTCTCTCTCTTCTTACCAAGAGGCCCCCGACGGGGAGGACACCAGCGTATCAACGAATTCCAGTGTCTTACGGGCGAACAACGACGATAATAATGTGCGATACTCACGTATTAATCGTCTGTCCGCTGAGTTCTCGATAAAGCCAGTGCGCATGACAGCTATACAGGAGTCTCCCAAAAAGTTGGGATTTTTTCACCAGCTTTGGGGTAGTTTGAATTCTGGCGATTCCAGTCATATGATGAAGACCATCTGGTGCGAAGATAGTCTTTATTAACGATTCTGAGCTTTTTATTATTAGTAGAGAGACTATTTAGTCTCTGTAGAGTCTTGGTCTAATAGTTTTTTTTTGAAAGAAGATGTGAAATATTGACCCGACTGCTTGTAGTTCGTGTGCTCGTCGCACCGTCGCACCGTCGCAAACAAGATCTCGTTTACGTAGGTCAAGTACCGTAACCGTAACGGTGGTGTGTTTTCCCACCGATGACCCTTGACTGAAAAAGCCAATGGTTGACAATAAATAACACTCCGTAAAAACAACCAGTTATTGGTCAAACGATTGTCCCGAAAAAGTATAATTCATTCCAACATCACCATATTTGAAAGAAAAAAAGAAAGAATGATGATTGATCGCCTTGAACTGGACAAAGAAGCGCCTTTGTTATGGATTACTGGTGAAGAACGGCATGTGCCGTTGCAAATGTCCACCGAGGCCTTTCTTCACTTTTGGGGTGTGCCTGATGTGCTTGGACAATCGACTGCCCTGAATACCACTGAACCCGATATTACGGTTACTGCAGAGGATGTAAAAGAAGAAGAAGAAGAAAACAGAATATTTCAAACACTCGAACGGAAGAAAGATACGATCACGCAGATTCTTCGTTCTCTGACACATATTCGGGAGTTTTATCGAGATACACCCAAGACCGAGCCGGCGGAAAAGAAAGACCGACGTTCGCTCAATCAAAGACGCATCAAGGCGCTGGAACATCAACAAGAGCGTTTGCAGAAGCGATTGAGTAGTAACGAAGAAGAAGAAGACGACGACGACGACAATTCGATCGATGCAGCGTGGCTGGTGTTGGTGAAATTATTGAACTCCTTGAGTGTCGTGACTCCTATTATTTTGGGACTTTGTTATCACGATCGACGCAATGATGAATCGTTGATTATTCAGGGAACGCAGATTTCTACCAAAGGCAACAAGCCAACGTGCTGGATGATTGGAGACAAGTCCTTTGACGTGTGCAAAACACATACGCGTGGCATATTGCTGCGTCACCTGGCCATGGCATTCGAGCTGTTGGATGTTCCGGAATCCGATTTACGTCCGGAATCGAATGTATGGAAAGAGAAATTACGTAGCGTCATGAGTATGATTGTGTCGAACGATCCGAGTCGCAACATTAAGTCCCCCACTGCGGGGTCTCAAGAATTCCACGCATGGTTGCAAAGCCATCGCGAGAAAAGCAAGGATGTGTTCCACAAACTGGATGTCACGTACGGACTCGTCAAGGACAAAAATGAGGAAAAGCACCAAAAGTATTTGGCCGCCATACAGAAACTGCATTGCACACTTTCCGAGAGTGTAAAGAGAGTGTATCCCGATGCGGTGTTGACCATTTATGGCAGTTGCTTATCGGATCTGAGTCTTGGCAAAAACTCGGATGTGGATCTGAGTCTTCACCTAGGAGAATCGGAACGACTGAACAAACTGTTCGAGAGTGGAGAGCTTACGCCGGCATCGTATGAAAAAGAGGTGAAGAAAACGGTTTACAAAGTGAGTCGGAGTTTGGAAGGGCGCAGAAAGGATTTCAGAGGAATCGAGCCGGTGGCTTGGGCCCGAGTTCCGGTGGTTCGCGGAACCTTCCTACATGCCGAAAATCCTTACTCCAAGGATGGATCCATCGACTTTGATATTTGTTTTATGAATGATATTGCTGTAGCGAACTCGTCGTTGCTACGCGAATACTCCCTCGTTGACCCTAGAGCGAAGAACTTAATGTTTGCAGTGAAAAAATGGGCCAAGGAAAAGAATATTGCGTCTGCCAAGGATAACACGTACAGCTCGTACACGTGGATGTGCCTCGTTGTCTTTTACTTGCAGCACGTGGGATTGGTTCCCAATTTGCAGGACAAGGAACTGATGGCAAAAGCTGGGGTTGTTCGAGATGATGCCAATCGAAAACATTCTGTGAACAACCTCGACACCGTTTACGCCGAATGGCAACAAGTAAGTTCCACCTGGACTCCGGCTGAAGGTGTGGCGAACATTTCGGTTTCAGAGCTGTTGTATGGGTTCTTTCAATTCTATGCGCAATTCCCAAAATTGTTCCTTATATCGATCAAACGATCACCGAGTATGACTCTGCCAAAAACAGTTTTTCGAAAATGCTTTTTTGGTTTTGCAATTGAGGATCCCTTTGAGACTTATGATTCGCACATGCCACACAATTTGGGTAATCATGCGCAGGAAGCAGGAATGAGACGAATCATTCAGTCTTTGAAGGAGTCCGAAAAGTACGCCCGAGAATGCCTTACAAAGGCGATGGACGGCAAAGAAGGAAACGAAGCGACTCTTTGGCCGTCCAATGTGGTGCTTCAATCGACGAGCGGGAAACAGAAACGAAGAGACCGAAGAGCGCGAAACAAGAAAGCGTCCACAGAACAAGCGGAGTCGGGAGCAAAGAAAACCAACAATCAAGCAGAAGTAAAAAATGTGAAGATTTTGCAACAGAAATCGGATATGAAGAGCAAGCCATTAAATGTTGTCAATGGCGGGAAGCAAGTGGATACATCTGAAGAGGCACTTGTCGAAGGCCTTAAAAGTGTCGAGAAACAGGACATAACGAAACTAAACAATACATTGGGTGAGACGAAGATAGGTGAAGGCGAAAAGAAGAAGAAATCAAGAAAGCCCAGAAAACGGGCTGGTAAGTCGAAGCGGATCACCAGTGCAGACGGAACCGCTGCCGTGATTGAATTTGATCATAGCAAAGAAGTTGAAAAGAGCGATCAGAATCAGAGTATAACAAAAGCTGGTGAAACTCAATTAAATGAAAGCGAAAAGAAGAAGAAAGCCAAGAAGCCCAGAAAACGACTTAATAAGGCGAAACGCGTAGCCAACGCAGACGGAACTGGTGCCGTGAATGGGTCTAGTGACAGAAACGAAGAAAAGAAAAACGACAAGAACCAGGCAGGCCATGCAGGTGGTACGGATAGCAATATAAACAATGACACCACTCCAAGGCGAAATGAGTCGCACAAGGCTAGACCGCTTGGTCAAGAGTCGAAGCAGAACACAAGTCGAGGGCGTTGGAAGAGTAGGGGCAAACCGAAGGTGGGGACTAAACCTGGTGAGGGCAAGGTGACGGTCGTGGCAGAAACGGACACACAGTGATACCAAATCCTTTCCAACTCGCTCGGAGACAGCTTTTTGAGCTCTAATTAACACCTTTAACAAGATCTTGTGTTAAAGTTTAGTTAAGTGTTCAAAGTTTGCTGGTAGGCTGTCGATCGAGTTCAACCAGTGCTCTCATTTCAAGTAACGCTTCTTCCAACTTATCGCCGAGCTTCTCTGTCCAATCGTGTTCCTTCAATGCTGTTATGCTAAACCCACAGTGTCTTTTGTGAATCGAATACGATAAACCAACTCCATCGGGGAATACTTCACCGTAGCCCCAATTTTCAAAGCGAGGGTGTGTCAAGTGACTGGTGCTGACACGCCAACGTTTCGAACGAGCAAAGACGGGGTCGGAATAAAGATCGGGAGCTTTTTCGCTGTCACCAACCAACATGGATAATCCGAAAAAGTGTCGATCGACTCCTTCCGCCTTCGCCGCTGCTCCCATGAATTTGACATGAGCTGTAACAGCTTCCTGCAAAAGACGAAGTTTCTCTTTGCGGACACTCTCGTGATGTTCGTCGAATTTGGGATGTAAGCCCATTTCTTTGCAAAAAGCGGCGCTTTCCGTCGAGACAGCTCTGGTTGTCTCGGTACGGCCATGTAAAAGGGTCGCACTTGTGTGGCTTCGTAAGTGCCAACTTGTTCTCCCCACAAACGATAAGTAGCCAATTGCATGGCTACTTGCACGAACGCGTCCGGCGAGAAACCAGCTTTTTTGATGAAATCACTTCCATACCCATGGAACCTTACGACGTCAAGTTCATGACGACTAGCAGCTGTTTCTAGTTCGAGCATTGCTGAAGAAACCAGGTAATGTTTAGCGAGAAGTGGGGACGGTATTTGAAAGTGATCCAAGACATAAAATCTTACCTTTGTTGATGTGACGATCAATCTGAGATTTGTGCTCGGACGAAACATTGAGCTTAGAGAAAATCGGCTCCACATTACAAGATGTGGCCTTTGCCGTAGCCAAGGCACCCGCTTGTGCGTAGGTGACTTCGGTCAAACGGTTGGCAAAATTCATTACCGGCATGCCATCCATCATGGAATGTTCACCCACCAATCCGGCCTGTCCTTCTTTGGTCAAAACGAGCTGAATGGACTTATCAAACCATCGATTGGCACCCGCGGAAGCATCACGACCCGCGTGTAAAAGTAATTGTGCCATGGCTTCCGAACTGGCACGGTCGACTTCGTCGAGACAAATTAGGAGCGCGGCGCTTTGCAGCACTTCCAAGGCCTGTTCCATGCGCGGACAAGACTCCAAGAGCGTTTGCCGTGCAACGGCCCAATCATCGCGATTCTGACTGGTCAACCACCCCAAGGGTAAAGCGGGTGGGAGCTCGTCCGCGAGGTCCCGACACTGCTGTAAGCCTTCTTCCAGGACACGCAACGGGTACGCATTCCCATCTTGATCGACAAAATCCATTTTGAAAAAGTGTCCACGACAAGCCACTGCCGCATGACGATTCCGGGCGGGATCATAGATCATGTACGAATCATGGTCACGCATTGGAATACGACACGCATGGAACATGTATTTATACGCGACTGAACAAAGTGGGGTCTTTTGTTTCCCGACCATTTCGGCAGGCAACTGACCCGTCACCACTTTTTGACGAAAATCAGCCGCCGCCACCAACAGTGCCGCACCACGTTGGATTTGACGGACGGCCGTGGGGTCATTTTGAAAATGAAAAAAGTACGAAACATTAATAACGACCGAATCACGCACTTGCAGATAGCCGGCCGTATTCCACCAATGTTGGAGCCACGAACTATTCGGATTCTCTTTCTGGCGCTGCATCAAACGTTCTTGTAAATGCGCCGCCTGTTGAGGGAACTTGGCAACGGCACTTTGCAAGGCCTGAACTTCTTGTGAGGATTTGGCCAAAGGCAAAGCCGTCGGTAGAAAAACGACACAACGTATCTTCGATGGACAGGACGGGAAGACGTGGAAGACTTTTCTGGTGCTGATACAGCGGACCTCCGACATGTTCTTCAATCCAAGCTTCATCGGGATAATGCCCACGCGATTCAACTGAAGCCTGTTTCCATGGTCGAATGGAGGAAAACGGTCGGATCGACAGAGGAGGAGTCGAAAAGCGCACGCGAGGAGAAGACGGACGCAGCAACAATTGAGTCATCTTCCACATGTGTTAGCGCGATAGAAGACACCAAGAGAAGCTTAATTGCAACGGAGCGAGCTTGTCAAAAAGTGAAAGATAATGTGGCGTTTTGCCATCAACAAATAATAAATAGAAGCCTTTTCCAAAAGTGCAGCGTCACCTTTGGAGGGGTGTCAAAAATTGACAGTCCGACGTTTTCGTGTGAAATCGCGTCGCAGCGCAAAACTCGTTTAGAGGATAAGGACTCATGACTAAATTGGGTCGTTTCATTGTTAATGTACGCCGCCGAGTGACACCTGTTACAGGTAATAAAGTAAAATCCTCGAAGGGAGTCGATACGAAAGGAAGATTGAATTTAGCTGATATTGCTCATAAACTAAGAAATACGGGTTGGGAACATGCAACATATAAAGTTATGATATCTTAGGTCGAACGCGACTTTTTTGGCGCCCTTTCCATGGAATCAAGAGGCGTAGACGCTTTCGATGATACAGTTTCCTCTGGCACACCCACCGAAGAGACACTTTCTTCTAAAGACAAGCCTTGCAAAAATGCAAAAAGTACATCCGCTTGCTGGAACAACAACAAGGCAGTGAACTGAAAGTCTTTCGATGCATTCTCGATCAATGCTGCCACGACCAGGTTATGACGAATCCATGCAGGCTCCTTGATCAATTGTGCTGATCTATTATACATACGATTCAGAACATACCATCCGTGCACGTTTCTCCCCGGCGATTCAGCACCTTGATATTGTGATTGCGTAAGAGCAACCGTTTCAACCACGAATACTCTGAATCATTAGCCGGATAGTCATTTACAACGAATTCCTGTAATCCCTGATGCTCTTCCATGGCTTCCAAAAGAATTCGCATCTGAGGGCTCCAATCATATTCATCAAAACTGAAACCGCTCAGATCCAAAATTGTCAATGTCGGATTTCCTTGAATCACGGCAACGAGTGCCTTCGCAATGGCTGTTGCTTTTTCTGGTGCTACATCGTCAATATAGAAAAGAGATATCTTCAATCGTATAAATTGACCCGACACCGCAATCTTATGAAGAAAGGCAACTAGACGCTTGTCCCAGCTTTCATTGTAGTCATCATCTAAAACGGAAAAATCAAAGGAAATTTGGATGTCGAAGGTCTGAAGTCGCAACTTGCAAGACCCCAAAATCACTTTCTTCAAAATAAATAATTGAGATCAATGTCATACACTAATAAAGCGCTTGCTTTGGCAGAGAATGCAAGCAGGGCAACTTCCGGGTCGGGCATTGATAGTTCAAGCTTTAGGACGACACACGGGTCTCCAGCGCCTTTACAAAGACAGTCCCTCCGTCCTCGAACTTAAAGTAATCATTTCCTTGAGTAGATTTGGTCAAAAGTAAGTCCATCGGATAAGGTCGATTCGCCAAGACGACGGACTGCTCGGCACTCAATTTCCTCCTGCCAATCTGAGCTGTCGTTACGGTTGTGCATCTATGAGGCAAGCAATTTCTTCTGGGTGAAGGAAATCTGCAAAGTCACAGTCATAGTCGGGCACAAGATCCTCGACGTCAATCTCGAGACGGATCTTGCTTTCTCCGGAATGTCTTAGCAGTCCGAAGAAGGTTGCCGTCTTGAATATATTGGCTTCATTTTCAGCTTGACTGACGATGTCGTCGTCGTTTACACAATAAATTGCGCCGCCCACCTGAACCTTTCCGACGTGAACTGTGAAGGATATCTTCCACCCGAAATGTTGATGATCGCCGTGTTTACATATCAAAATTAATGTTCCATTTTCACACCAGATCACCATGTCGCTTAGATTCGCCCAGTCGAATTCTTCGAGGCTCGTTGGTTCCCGCGCCAGCTGATAAACGGGTAAATAAGTTTCGCATCGATAGGGTCGAGATTTCTTTTGTTCTGGTGTCAATAAAGCATCAGGGATAAGTTCTAGTAGAGGCTTCGCCATCACAGAATGACTTCTTGTGTTTTCTTGGAGACAAGGCGATAAATAGCGGCAGAATTGCAAGTATGGGTGTGCGTTCTTTTGGGATTAATGAAAAGGTTGCTATATCGCCTCTTTGCGTCGTCGAGAAAAAATGCAAAAAACACGCGCTGTATCTTTCGTATCTTTGGATGAAAACGCAAATGACAGTGTTTTAGTCAGTTCCAGAATGTACATTTAAGTACCGGTTTAATACCGGTTTCCCCATGAAGTCTAAGGTGAGAAACAAAAAAACATACCAGGTAAACCTACTTTGTCTACAACTTAGCCATAGGTCTAAAACAACAAGTCCCTCTGTTCTACGTCTAGCGCCGTGGGTCTCCTTGACGATTGTTGTTGTTCTGCCGTAACGTATTTGCCAACTGAGCACGGAGGCTGCTCATCACGTCCGACCCTGCCGGTCTCGGTTGAAACCCAGGTCTCGGTGGTTCGCGTTGCCCGTTGTTAAAGGAACGGAAATCGAAGCCAGGTCGTCCTGGTGGTTGATGTTGTTGCTGCACATAATTCGGCGGTCTTTGTTGCTGAGGATAGTGGTTTCGACTACCCGGATAACCCGGTGGCTGATCATATTGTGGCTGTGTTCCACGCTGCTGAATGCCGCGTTGCGCTCCGTGTTGTGGGATTTGCTGTTGGTGATATCCGTAATATCCACCGTACGGTCGATTTTGATTTTGGTGCCCATATTGATGATAAGAGTTCTGAGCACTCTGTTGCCAACTGGGTACACTTGGATTGCGCATAAACGGATTCGGGATCTGGTATTGGGGCTGTGGGGGTGGTGGAGGTGGCGGGACGCCACGTGATCTCTTGGGTGCAGGTTCCATAGCTCCCCAGGCTCGTGTCCCGGCTTGATGCATCTGGTGGCCGCGACCGGTCTGCTCGGCCAGTTGCCGCTCGTAGGAACCCACGTTCATGCTGCCATAGCCAGACTGGTAGCTCTGTCCGTTACCAACTCCCATATTGGCAATAGTTCCTCCGAAGCGATTCAGTCGCGGACGTCGTATTCGCTTGTCTTCGTCAGTCAACACAGGATTCAGTAACTTTGAACCAGGAAGTATTATGCTCTTATGAGATAATTTTGGCGGTTCCGAAAACGACACGCACACGGCATCATTTGGCTCTAAGGGCTCCGAAAATATGTTGTCGTCACTACTTCTGACAATTTTGGAAGCGGACGAAGGGGGTCCAATGGTCACGTCTTCCTCGACAGGATACAACTCATTGCTCAACGGAGGACGAACTGAACCACAAAAGCCTGCACATCCATACATTGCTGTATCAGTGAGTCGCGTCTTGCCAGCCTTAGCAGTGTTGCCGTCTTTCAGTATTGTAGCAAGCTTTTGGGAAAGTGGGTGTGATCTATGCACAAAAGGTAACCATCGTCAAGTCCTCTGGCATTCGCAAATAGCTCTTGTTTAGTCCAATGTTGCATTGTCGGCGACAAAGCGGCAAGCAGTCTATCTTCATCGATAAAGGGAAGAAGAACGACCCAAAGCCAAGGCATAGCCTTCCCATTTGGATCAACAAGAATTTCTTTAGGGTAAAAATCAATTATAGGACTCTCCGGATCCTCCATAAGCCATCTGGCCGCCTTGGGTATAGCGTGCTTTGAATCGGAAGGCAGTACCGCCATCAATTGTTCGACCGGATTGAATGGAGTGCTAAGCTCAAAAGCCCGACAGTCTTTCTCAAAGCGTTCAATATTTTTCAAATCGGAGGCAAATGGACCGTAGTGATACGGATAGTACCATTTCCAACTGGGGCATCCATCATAATAGTATTTCATAACCCAACAAAGTCCCATAACATATGATCGAAAGAGGTGCTCACGACCGCCGTTACTTTCAATGTCATCGGCTTTACATTTATCGGAATAGTACCTATCTTTCCAACCTGCTTCGTGCAAACGAACATTGTCAACAACATTTTTGCGTGTTCATCCAACTTTTTCTGTTGCTCCTCCTTTACTTTTGCTTTAAATCGAGAAGTAATTTCGGGATCCGTATCTTCAATCAGGTCTTCTATTTTTGGTTTCTCTATATCAAGGTCCTCTTCCTCATCAGCGTCATCGGCGTCAAATTCATCCTCCATGTCACCAACAACCCCGGGTTCTCTTTCCATCTTTGCTGCCGGCGGTTCGTCTTCCGAGCCTATTTCGACCTCTTCAAGTGAGCGCTTTGTACCGGGTGACGCTATTGCCTCCTCGTTCATCAGTGACTGATCTTGTACTTCTTCATTTTTCACAATATCATCATCTTGTTCATGCTTTGGTGACGCTTCCACAAATCCAATTTCTATCTTGTCACTTTTTTCCGTCACAAGTCCAAGTAGTGAAGCTTTCAAATCTTCAGCTGCTTTAGCATTGTCTTGCTCCATCATGCGCTTCGCTTTCTGCACATGGCGAGCATCTTCTTTTGCTTGGTGTCCTCGTGATAAAGCAATATCTTTATCTTTGTTTTGCCGTTCCATAATGCGAGCGGCTCTACCTTTCGACTCGATGGTGTTCGACTGGTGCAACTTCCGGGGGCGCATCATTCCTAAGATTGTTCTTCTTTCTCATTGATTGTTCACGTCGCCTCTCTTCTTCTCGTTTTTCATTTTCGTGTTTCATGCCAAATACAAAATCTTCGATAGCACCCACTTCCGCGAGAATGATATCAACGTTACTCAAATTGACATTGCCTCCAGAATTGGTAATGTAACCCCCCATACTGGGCAACAAACGTTTGTAAACGTTCAAAAGATAATCCAAAGCACCATCTCGAATGTCCAAGGACGGCAGATGCGGCAAAAAGTCATTCCCAACAAAGAAACACAGAAAGACAAAATCATCTATGATCCTTTCCAAAGAAGCGGCAAATGGCAAAGCTTGTGGACGCAACACTACAGCAAACTCGGCCGCCAGATACTCGCGAAGAATAGGAATACTGATCCGTTGCAGTGGTTTTTGTTGATTAATTTCCATCGCCATGGCTTCGGGTCCAACTTTTTCGTCCAGAGCCTTTTGCGCATCCAGAAAGCCCGATTCCATCTGTCGTTGTTCGTGCTGTTCTTGACTCTTTCGACCAAATAAAACCAGTTCACGGGTGATGTAGAAGTGCGCTTCATGTGTGGCTAGAGCAAGCATGATCAAATCGGCATCTAATCAACAAGTGTGCGTTAGAAATGTGTTAAGAGAATTACTCGCTCGCGAAAACAATCTAAACCTACCTAATCCGTGCAACATGTGCACCGTATTCGGATTGTAACCCGCTTGAGCTCGTTGCAGACGAATATGGGACATAATTTTGTGTTCTCCTTCTCCGGGTAAACTGGCATCGGAAAAGATGACACGCAGATCCTTCCAGTTCTTGTCGGTACTTAATCGTTTCCGAATATAGAAGCGCAAAAACTCGGCCAAATGTAACATAAACGTCGTTCCGGGTGTAATGACGTTCGAATCCCACGTTTTCTTGTGCGGTGGTACGAATTGTCCCGATTTCACCAGTTCTTCACGAACATGCTCTTCGAGTTCGTGCAATTCACGGGCTTCTTGGGCACTCCGAAACCGACGCGCCCGCTGTTGATTCATTTTGGCCCTTGGTGCCACCCCATCAATGGCTAAATAGAGCAATTTGCGCGGTCGGATGGCTCTCACGAGGCGATCGACGTAGTGACAGACATTTTCGAACATTTCTTCTTCCGTGGTGGGTTGCGGTCCGTTTTCCGGATGCGAACACGGATGAATAATACCGTTCATATCAATGTACAAGTTGTCACATTCGATGCCATTCGGGTTGGGGCCTTGTATATTGAGTGGCAAAAGAGAACACTGCTGTTGGGTTGATTGGGAACGCGCTCTTCTAATATATCTTGCACAATTTTGGGATATTTCTCCGATAGCCAACGATAAAAGGCGGGGACACCCATGATACTGTGTTCTTTTCTTTCGGAAAAACTGAATCAAAGGATAGTCTATTCAAAGTAAATCAAGAATAGCTGATCCAAAACACGGCAATCTACCAAGCCATGCCCCAATGATGGTCGTTTATATGTCTTTCATTCCTCGCGCAGCATCATGTTGCTATTTTACAGCCCCATTTCGTTGGTTCCGAAAGACACGACAGCTGTCTGTTTTCGTCGGACTACGTTT